>JAWRVZ010000042.1:1210000-1310000 GCA_037043235.1 Rhodeus uyekii
CATATATAGGTTTAACAAGGTATTAATTTTATAGAGCAGTGGTCGCCAACCTGTCGATCGCGATCGACTGGTTGACCTTTATCACCATCCCGGAAGCTCCCGAAAATAAAAACGTTTCAGTTGCCAACTTAGCGGCTCTGTCCCGCTCCGCAAGCCCCGATAGGACGACCGCTCCGCACAGCACCGCCGATTTCATAAAAATGATAGGGGCAGTTCGGCAAACATGAATTTCATGAATTTCGTGAATTTCAAGGCCTGATAATACATAATATATAGGCTAAATAATAAATAAATACTTAAGTTAATACTTAAAAAACAACCAGGATCTCAATTAACGCATAAAAATAAACGTGAACGCATAAAATAGTGACTTCAGTGACTCTCATTAAGATTCATTAGGATTGGCTGAAAGTTCCATCACCTAATTAATATTCATGAGCCACAGTTACACATCCCTCTCACTTTTCACACACAGCGAGCAGACACTCACATGAACAGTATGATGCCGGTGTTGGCCATGGCGAAAGACAGTCCCAGAATTCCACTGCCCATGATGGCGTTACTGAGGTTAAAGACGGACATCCCAAACGACGCGTGACCCGGGTGCTGCGAAAGAGAGCGAGAGAGCGTCAATCAACAGCATGAGAAAGACAGAGACTGAATATGCGAATGTGTTTCAAAACTAGAATATTACATATTCTTCGTGATATTCCTCATATTTCTTCTTCTTCATCATCCCATTGGTGAGAAACTTCTGATTCTCTGCATCGTCTTCATCCAGAAACTGGCTGTAAACGACAACATAATCACGTTATTTCATTCACCATGTTAAGACGTTTCACGGGTTCTCATTTCTTTGCTGTAACATGATGAATCAATGCACAACGTCATCATTTCCCATCGGCCTGCGTGTCACAATGTTCTGCGTCTGGACATCAAACAGCGTCAGGGTTAAATACACACAGCAGCGACTCTGACCTGTTGATGTTGGCTTTCTCTGAATCGATGGGATCCGTGTATCGATCATCCACGCTGCTCTCATCGTCCGCCTCCGTGCTCACGCTCTTCAGCTCCATACGCTCCATGTTTGCAGCAGTGAGTAAGGATTTAGAGCTGGAAGCACAACCGGAGAAGTTTGGTTAGAATCCAGCAAAAATATATTTTAAGTTAACTGATTAGAGAAAGATTTCCCATGAAACATTTATGGAAGAACATTTTTCATCACTTTGAACTTGCCAGAACGTTTAACTGGGAAGAAGCTCAAATATAAGTTGACTAGAACCTTCCCAGGATCTTTACGACTAAATTATGACTTTTTAAAATCATAAAGAAAGAGTAAATGTTCCTAAACTCTGGCAGGTTAAATATTCCTTAGTTCATAACAAGTGACCATGAACCGATCCTGCTAAACAAGTCAATGTAACAACATTCAGAGTAAAATATATTGACTGAATCCCTGAACTTGGGATAAATCAATCCCTGCAACCTCAACGCAACACAAATCCAGCCTGTTCCAGTTTCACGGTAAAACACATCCTGAGGTTTCAAGATTGGTTGGATTTAAATGTCCAGATAAGATTCACAGACTGATTCAACAAACAATTTGATTAATTACAATCAGTCATAGATACAATCTTTAACAGTTTTTGTGATTAAAAAAGGTTTCCTTTGTCTCAAAGAGTAGAGAGAGTGGTGCTTGCAACACCAAGGTCATGGGTTCGATTTCCAGGGAAAGCAAGAACTGATTAGAATATCAATGTGTTTCTTGAATGCAATGCAAGCCGCTTTGGATAAAAGCGTCTGATAAATGCAGAAATGTAAAAAAAATTGGGTCCATTAAATCCTGATAAAAACTGGGCAGACCAAAAACATATTAGTGCTTTTTATGCAAAATGTCTTCCAAAAAGGACAAAACTAACTAATGCATTTGGTCCATTTTGTGATTTTTATGGACACAATAGTCTTAAAAACAAACAGTACATAAACAATGATATTAAAGGTTTTAGTGCTTGCTGCGGCCTGACTGAACATTCGTTCTTTGCCATTCTCTAGTTTCACTACAAGCCCAATAATCCTGGAAAACGCACTATAATAGTGGCACACAAATTGGCGGGTTTGAACCTACAGCTTTTAGTCAGCATCTTAGATCTTTAACCACTGGCTCAATGACACTTTATCATTGCAACCGCACACGCCACTAATGCTCGATTCAAGATTTATTCCCTGTTGAGTGTTGCTGTAATTCTCAGTGTTTTGCTCCAGGTCCACATAAAGAGAGTGTTTGTTCAATGTTTGGGTTGAGGACTCATGTATCTGTGCGTCTGATCCACTCCATGACGCATGAGCTCTGGAATCAGCCCCGTTTAGCGCCGGTCCAGCCCACACCTGTTATGAGCGCACCATGCTCACTGGCCTCAGGTCAGCTATTTCCAGCCCATGTTAGGCACAAACCGTTCTGAAAACCATTTCCATTGAGACGGAGAGCATTACATAAGACTATGATGAGCCAGTTCATAAGCTAAAACACAGCCAAACCATTCTTGCACCCAATTACCCACAATCCCACCAACACAAAGCCCTCATTGATTTGATTCATAAATGAGACTGAGAACTATAGACTCATGGAAAACTGAAAATATTCCACAGGTCTCAGCACTGGGAAGCTTTTCTTGCAAGTGCCACCTCTACTGATTGAGCCACAGGAAAGCCTTACAATTCACAATCAATGTCCCAGCAAACAGGCAACGTTCTGGCAAGGTTCTCTCAATATTATGAGCAAATGTTTTTCTGACCCAAACATTAATAAAAAGTTTGTTCAAAGTCACCTGGGCTTTAATGATGTTCTCAAAATGTTAGTGATTTTTCTGAAAAGTTTTAGTTGCACGTTCAGCCAACGTTTTTTTTATGTTACTGCTTGTTTCAGAACATTTCAATGAAACGTTCCCATAATGTTTGAAAAACGATACAATGCAATGTTCCCTATAACCAAGAAAAAAAGTTGCAAAAACTGTTCAGAGAATAACGTTTTCATAACTTAATAGCAGATGTTAGAAAAACATTTTTAGAATATGTTTGTTAGCTGTTTGTCATCAACACAGCTCATCCAATCAGAAGTTACAGTGTGAACTATCAGTTCACTGTTTTATAAGCTTAATTTGACTGCATTGAGTTTCACAATGTAAAGTTGTTTTATTCTTTCATTTTATATGAATAATCTGATACTTTGTATCCATTGAGTTCCAAATAAAAACATTTTACTGAAGAATTTCAATTACTGAATTATCAACAATAAGCATTGCCAGATGATTGCATATTTATATTAACATATTCCTAATTTTTAAGTCGCTCTGGATACAAACTTCTGCTAAAGGTATAAACAGTAATGCAAACAATATTAGCATAATTTAAAATGACTCAAACCATGATAGAAGATCTGAACTAAGCATTTCAATACTTTTCATGTCATTCCTGCAGTCAAGACATCCATAATAAAATACTCCAGCCTTTTTAAACCAGTCTAACCAGTGATAAATCTGGCCCACCAGACCCCAAAAGAGACACTAATGCAACACAACCACTCCTTAAAAACACTGAGATCTGACAGTCTCATTACACACAACTTTATTTGCAGCGCGCAGACAATAAAACTCTTTTAGACTTATGGCCAGAAGCAGAACAAGAAAAACAGAAGTTGACATACCTCAACATGCAAAAGGTCCTTGACAGCAAAGAAGTTATAAAAACAGATCAAATGGAAACCGCAGATGTTTGTGCCATAATCTCACACGTCCTCTAGATCTTCAGCGGCATTTTAAGAGTAACAAGAAAACAACCAAGTCATTTAATTCTCAGTCTCATTTCTGTTCCAAAATGTCACACTTGATTCAATGACTTCCATACCTGCTGTTGCTTTAAAATTAAACGTACAATTTACTAGATATATCTGAGTGAAAACCGTTTCTACACCAGCTTGTTTTTCAGTCTAGTTGAGTTGTCGACTGGCTGTTCTGCTGAATTTCTCCAAGCAGCTGGAGTTGACCTGAGTGTTTTACGACACGAGAAACACCCGCTCTTCAAAGACAACGTCTGTGTTTGTGCTTCAACCAGCATTCTTCAACTACATGACTGGAGCTGATACAGACCACACACACACACCATAAAACCCCAGCAAAGAACACACACTTTTAACAGATCTCCTCTAGCTTTAACTAAGTTATAATCTATTAATGGTGGTCTGGTTACTCACAATGAGAGCCAGTCGGACACAGGACACTTGATGTGCTGACAGAACAAGGATGAGCTTCGTTTTTAGCCTTGGAGTTGAATGGTAGCTTTAAAGAGCATTGGGAGGACCCAAGTCAGCCAATCAGGACGCTCCAATTGTCAATCACTCTGCATGAAGCTACGTCTCCTCTCCTCTCCACCTGCGTCATTGACCGGCTTCCAGAAATGCATTAGAGATAAGGCGCCGCGTTGCATCAACTTTTGTTTGCACGGGGGCAAGACTCTAGGGTCGCTCGCCCTCACGGACACAGATATTGAAGGCTGGCTCTGAAACGCCAACCGGCAACCACCAATCTGCATTCGCTACTGCTGCTATGTGCAAACACACATACGGACCCAGACATTCAGAGGTCACTGATCAAAAACCCACAGATGAACAGAAACTTCATACAACTTGGAGCAGAAATTCTGAAGCCAAAGCCAGACGACTATTGGCAGGTATCGGCCAATAATCACATTCATTTGATGGATTAAAAGACGTGCTAGACTTACAATTACTGGTGAATTTTGTAAATATAGCGTAAAACATAACATTATATTATAATGTACCTCTCGATATCACTCGGTACCACTCTAGATCTCTAGATATCAATATTGGCCATTGAAGAATCCATTAGTGCCCATTGAAATACTGAACACCAATAGACACCATTTCAAAATTTAATTTAATGTGTTACTTGCCTTTTATTTGTAACTGCTTCACAGTGATAAACAGGAAAGTAATGATAAAAAATGACCAATCCTGAGAAGATCTAATCAACAATGCAGTCCATCACCCAACACATATAATCCATTATGATGCATTTTGCTACCCACAAAAAACATTCACATTCACCTGATTGACCCACAAGTATGAGTGCAATAATCAATCAACTGCGTCTGAATGTCGTCACATATTATTGACTAGTCAAGTTAAAAAGTCAATTCTTACTGTCTTGATGCAGGTACTCCAGACTCAAGGAGAAAGAGTCTTCCTGTGCCGAGAGGCCTTTCCTTATACGGAGACACTTCGACACTCTCAACACCACGAGCCAATCAGCAGCTGCGGCTCAAAGGTCAAACACACGCCGGTCCACAGAAACAACACCTCAACATCACACTGAGAGCGTGCTGATCACCTGCTAATAACACTAAACATCCCAACTTTACCAGTGAAAAAAAAAACAAATATCTCGCCCTCTAACAACCCGACAGTCTGAAATAAACACCAACAAAAACGTCCCCAGGGTTTCCATCCCTGATTCTGGATGCACACCAACAGTAGACTTCAAACTTTTTCATATTTTCATTTTTATTTAAAGTAATGTAGATTTATATCACTGTTATATTACCTTGGCATTACATTTTAGAAAACTAGTTAATGTGATTGTCTTGAGTGTTTCTAATACAGCAATTTGACATCTTGTTATTTTCACTTATTCATTTATTATGTTTCATCCCATCTCGTATTTTTTCCCGACAACACGTCCCCTTAAGAGCTACTTCTCTGTCCAACAAAACAAAACAAAATTATAATTCTTAATAATGCTATCGTCGATTAATTTATGTTGCTATTAGGGCAAAACGAGATTGCAAAAACTTGTTGTCGTTTCAATTCACCCAACTACATGCATTTATCATACGCTTTTATCCAAAAGTTACTTGCTTTACATTCAAGAAACACATTGATCAGTTTGTGCTTTCCCTGGGAATCGAACCCATGACCCTGGCGTTGCAAGTGCCACTCTCTACTATTTCAACTAGAGGAAAGAACTATGACGACTTCCGTTTCTAAGAACCTTGAAAAGTAAAAAAGGACAAACACATCTGATTCAACTCATCAGCTTGTTAGTTTAGACTCCAAGACCTGAAATAGACGAGTCAGATAAGCGAGACATCCAATATGTGTATTGCTGGTGTGCTTCCAGGAATGGGGCCGGGAAACACGGTCCTGAACGCTCATGATACTATTGTGGCTTCTAGGACACAGTATCTTGTTGCACTATGACTGGCAAAGCGATGCCCAGGGATGCGAGAGATGCCACACTGAGAAGCAACCATCTGGCAAAAACTGGACAACTTTCCCAAACAACATCCGATTTCTGAGAGATTCTGTTCTCAAACTTGCGCGATGAACATAAACGGTCTTGTGTTCTCCTTCAGCTCTAAGATTATCCTGCGTACGCCTCTAGATTACATTACACATACATATCACCCGGCCGAGAGACAGACGGCTTCACCTTTACTCCATAAAATCTCAAAGCTGACTCTCATACCTGTATTCACAACATTATATTAATGTAATCAATATTCATGATTTTTACATTCATGCATTTTTTCAGACGCTTTTATCCAAAGTGACTTGCATTGCATTCAAGAAACACATTGACATTCTAATCAGTTCTTGCTTTCCCTGGGAATTAAACCTATGACCTTTATGTTGCAAGCGCCACCTCTACTGTTTTAGATAAAGGAAAGCGGATTCCACATTCATAATACAGTGGAATCCGTTTATGTTGACGGCCTCGGGGGTTGCAAAAAAGCATCGAGATAACCGATGATCGAGATAACCAACAGCCAATATGACGATTTATTTGATGAAGCGATCGGCATGCTATAAAAATGTAAATACACTGTATATGTTTGCTAACAACAAAAGGCTTTTGTGCACCAACTAACAGCAAAGATTTACCAGTATACAACAAAAAACACTTTTGATTCTCGATACAAACCTTTAATTATATTCTCCAACATTGCAATATTGCAACAGCGATACAAGACACCGCCTTCATCTCACAGCTTTACATTTAGCGTGCATTTCCTGAAATGATTGATTGCTAACATTCATCTCTGAATAAGATGACTTGATGGACAGACTCCATGGTCAGTTCTTTGATGATCATAAACTGTTGTTGTCATCTAAAAGACTCAAAACCTTTACATTCATGCATCTGTCAAACGCTTTTATCCAAAGTGACTTGCATTACATTCAAGAAACACATTGACATTCTAATCAGCTCTTGCTTTCCATAGGAGTCGAACCCATGACCTTGGTGTTGCAAGCGCCTCTCTCTACTGTTTGAGCTACACCTTTCAAGATAATGACAACAAACAAACACATTTACCTTTGTTATGATTATTTGAGCTTTATAAATCAAATGAAAATGAAATAACATCTACGTTAGTCATAATTGGTGAATGACTTGCGATTCTGTTAAAAAATGTTTTGCATCAGATGTTTGCACTTAAAAGAAACTAATAAACACAATGAACTGCTTTTTAAGGCAGAATCTACATTAGGTTTTAAAGTGTAAAATGCATGTGTGTGATTGAGTTGGTGGGCGGATCACACATGCCAGAATCTTCTGGATTAACATTAAACTCAACACATGGAGTGAGTCAGATCACTCTCTCTCACTCTTTTGCCAGTTTAGTGTTTAAATATAGTTTGCAAACAAGACAGTGGACTTAAAAACTGCTTATAAACACTCATCAGTGTAAAAGTGCATATATTCAAGGAGCCAGTAAAAATTTGAACCACTTTGGATTGAAACAATGTGTATTGTGAAAAATACAATATAAATAATTTGATGATCGGAGATCACACGGTTCAGGCATTATAAATAGAAATGTTAGTGCAAATTTGATCTGTTGGCGGCGCTAAACGGTTTGAGATAAAGACCCCAAATTTGCTCTAACAGGAGATGAGACGTTCCTCTAGCGACGTGCCAAATTTCAAAACTTATTATTGCACAATCTCTGGGATGCCATGGACCAGCAAAATGGAAGAAAATACGTCGCTTACAGACCTTTGGTGCTCAACCTCTAAAACTGCTACACACGTTTAAAATGAATGGCAAGTTTAAAACCCTGACAAAGAGTTTCAAAAGTCTATTTTCTAGCTGGCATGTCCTTGGTTTCAACTCTTCATCTTATCAGTCTATTGATTTGCTCACTGCTTGTGACATCAGTGACGTAGCAGAGCACATAATGGACTGACCTGAGACGCTCGCGCTGAAAATAACGAGGGTGAATGACGACAGAGATCTGTTTCTTTACAGAAATTGAGAAAGAATAAAGCACACCATTCCCCTAATGAAAGTATTCAACTTCCACTTGTTGGTGAGAGTGTGATGTTGTGATGCATGACTCAAACCATATCGTAAGGACGGACTCTTTCCATGCAAAGAAGAGCAAAATTACCCAGAACACCCTATTATTGTATTAGCAACCACTAATTAACCATATATCAACGACCTGGCAACCAACCAGAAAACCGATTTCATAACAACATCTAAATGATAAATATTTAGTTATAACCATCCAATTTTCAGCTGCCGATTAGGTGAGATTGGAAAGATGAAATTCTGGGCGTTTCTGATCTGGCTCTGTATGACAAGAACATTGTGTTCTGTGATGTTATTTCAGTCTTTGAGTTTGTGCCAAAATTACAATTAGGTCCAAGAACAAACTATTATGGTGAACCGCGAACTGCCATCACATTAAACCATTCCTTTTTTTGAATTTCCAACAAATGTAAACATTGTGATATATTCAGTTATTGTTATACGAATTACTGTATTTCCCGGAATAAGATGAATTAATCTGAAACGTATAAAAGCAACATTTATAATGCAATTAACATCAAGCAAGCAAAACATGCGAAAAGTTTAAGTTTGAGCACTAAAATGATTACATAAAACAAAAATAAATATATGTATACAAACTAATAACATGACAAAAGTGCATAATGATATGACTAAAAACTAAACTAAACGAATGTGAAAACTGAAAATACAAAATACAAAAGTAAAAGCCACAAAACTAAAATAGCACTGACGCACATTATAGGATTAATGTGAAAATACAAAAAACTACAAAACAACAGTAGAATTTTTTTAGGTTGTTCATAAAAAATGTCACTAATATTTATGTTTTTTTATACTTATATTTTTAATTTCTCTTCTGAGACATCAAAAGTAAAGTATATGTTTATGAGAAATAAAATATACGTTTTTAAAGATAAATAAAAGATTCATTTCATAACAGTATTTTACATGACTTCTAAATCATGTTTGGTTGGTTTCATGTTCATAATCTGATGCAACTTACCTGTGTTTTTGCATGTGTGTGAGTGAGAGAGTGTGTGTGTGTGTGTGTGTATGTGTGTGTGTGAGTGAGCGTGAGCGTCTGTGTGTGTATGTGTATGTGTGTGTGTGAGATTGTGACTCAGTCAGATGTAACATTTTTTCCAAAATACAGATTCAGAATGCGATATAAGACATTTCCTTCATCTCACAGCTTCACATTTAGCGAGCATTTCCTGAAATGATTGATGGCTAACATTCACCTCTGACTGAAACCAACCAAACAGGTTTCTATAGTTCATAGGTTTCACTATAATTAATGAACTTGTGCATTTAAATTGCTCAAACAAACTGCCGTGCATGTCCCAAAAAGTTCAAGAATAAGATGACTTGATGGACAGATTCCATGATCAGTTCTTTGATGATCATACATCATTCACATCATTCAATTCTTGCTTTCCATAGGGATCGAAACCATGACCTTGATGTTGCAAGCGCACTCTCTACAGTTTGATCAACACTTTTCAAGATAATGACAAACAAACACATTTATCTTTATGATGATTATTTGTGCTTTATTAATCAAATGAAAATTAAATAACATCTACGTTAGTCATAATTGGTGAATGACTTTCGATTCTGTTAAAAAATGTTTTGCATCAGATGTTTGCACTTAAAAGAAACTAAAAAACACAATAAACTGCTTTTTAAGGCAGAATCTACTTTAAGTTTTAAAGTGTAAAATGCATGTGTGTGATTGAGTTGGTGGGCGGATCACACATGCCAGAATCTTCTAGATTAACATTAAACTCAACACATGGAGTGAGTCAGATCACTCTCTCTCACTCTTTTGCCAGTTTAGTGTTTAAATAAAGTTTGCAAACAAGACAGTGGACTTAAAAACTGCTTATAAACACTCATCAGTGTAAAAGTGCATATAATTTCCTAAGGTTTCTCTCATAAAGCTCTGGTTTAGATGCTACTTCCTCATTGCAGTCATTCACAAACAAGTGGATGCATCAAGGAAACGTTTTTTTCCTGACACAAACGTCGTAAAATGATACATAAACATAATATTTATGCAGTTAAATCAATCAATATAGGAGCAACACTGAGCTTTGTGTAGCACTAGTAACAAAAAAATAAACACTACTTGTTAATGAATAATTACTAATACCTTGTGCAATCGATATAGTGTCTAAAAATAAAAAAGATGCACGTTTTAAGGATTAAACATTAAAGCCGCTTGCCACATTGTTGCAGGTTTGATTGTCGTGCGCGCGCTTTGTGTGCGTGAAAATAACATAACTTTCCATCAAAACACACGTTTAAAACCCAGCTTTTCTGAAATATATCCCTTAAATACGATCTGTAGTTGCTTTAACGTTTGCACACGACTATAGGAACAGCTTCAGTAACTTTATTAGGTGATTTTAGGGGAATCGCTACTTTTGTCGTTTAAGAGCCTTGAAACATCTAGCAAACGAGGTGCAACATCCTCATCAATTCTTAATTTACCATTGTGGTAATAAGTGTGTTTGTGTGTGTGCGCGCGTGCACGAACCCACCTGGATCATGAAGGACTCGGCGCAAATCTCGCAGGATAAAGAGGATCTGGCGTCGCTCCTCGGGATCAGACCCGTTTCTTTGGGAGGAGCTCGTGGAAATTTCCAGCAGACCCTCCACGCATCAGATTACAGCAGCGACACGCGCACGAGGGGCCCCGAGACCAGGAGCCCCTCAACACCCATCCTCATGCTCCTCCAGGGGGTCTGGGCTGATTTTGTTCTGCCACTGCTTGATTTCATTTTATTTATTTATTTATTTATTTTCTTATTGTATTTTTATTTCTGATTTTTTCATTGTATTTATTTTCTTATTTTCTTAGTGTATTTTTATATTATTTCCTATTATTGTTTTTTTTTTATTGTATTTTTATTTCATTGTACAGTGGAATACAGTTATGTGGACGACCTCGGGAGTCATCGATTTAATCATCGATTTAACTGTTTATCGAGATAACCAACAGCCAATATAGGCAATTTGATGAAGCGTTCGGCATGCTATATAAATGTACATACACTGTATATGTTTGCTAACAACAAAAGGCATATGTGCACCAACTAACAACAGAGATTTACCAGTATACAATAAAAAACACCTTCGATTCTCGATACAAACCTTTAATTATATTCTCCAACATTGCAAACACAATTTCGCTCACAGTGTAAATAGTCACAACATATTCGTGAGGTCATCACGCTGTACTAGATTGCATACTTTCTTGCGTTCTGCCTAATGTGCTTTCTCAACAAATTCGGCTTTGTTGTTAGTCACTTTTTTGAATTTTTTTGCTAGAGTGGTCTGAAAACTCGCTAAATATAGCGACAAAGGCGCCACGTTAGCAACACTGACCGCGATCCACGTGCAACGCGAACTCAGCGCATGCGCAGTGAACTCTCAGTCACGAGATAACCATGTTAAGTGGCGAATTTGTCCCTCTTTTGTGCTTGAGATATTAGATTTCGGCGACGTAAAATAATCGACATAACCCACAAGAAAATGCTTAGACAAATAGGGAGTTTGGCGGTTCCACTTCAAAAACGTCAAAATAATAGTATTTTTAAATTGTATTTCTTATTTTATCATTATATTTCTATTTTATTATTGTATTATTTATTATTACTGTATTATTTGATTGTACAATACTATAATGTGCTCAATTTTATTTATTCTCATAATTTTCTAGCTTTACAAAAACAAAATGTTTTTTCTCAGTAACATTAATAAAGCATTCATTCAAAGTGATCCTTTAATCTTCTCAAGACGCCAGCACATGGAAAAAGTTTGAGTTCACAGTGACACAATTAGATAGAGCAAAGGAGTAAGCGTATTTGGCGAGGCTCCGAGCTCGGGAGGTGACCCGAACAAACAGTCCTCTCCTGTGTCTCTGATTAGGATGGTAACCAGGTGAGTGTGAGGAGACGGGGTGGAGGAGGGATGCAAAGATATGATCAAGAAATGAAGGTGAGTTGGCTATATGTATACTCCTCCCGAAATGATTTGAACGTACTCTTCCCAAACTTTGTTGATAAAACATAAAATGTCACTTTGTTTCAGAACGTTCATAGAGCATTCAGAAGCAACAACCCCATAATCTCTGCAAAATGTTTAAATGGCATGTCTCCCTTCCCACATAAAATGATTGAGACTGCGTAAATTAGGTAAGGAAGCAGGAACATTTCCCATGACACCCGACTTGTTACATCATAAGAGGAATGGCATCTACACTGATATTAGTCTCTGTTTATCCCGAGGTTACCATAGTCAGCCGGATCCGGCCCATGAAGGAGATGTGCCTGGAGGCGAACACATTGCATTATCATAATGATTCCTAGTCACATGGATCTGTGGAAACAACTACAAACATTGCATGCCAGACAAGTGATTAAAACAGCCACTTAAAGATTTAGTAAAGAAAGACTACGCACACATACATTTATGCATTTTATACAAAGTGACTTGCATTGCATTCAAGAAACACATTGACATTCTAATCGGTTCTTGCTTTCCCCTTTGAATCGAACCCATGACCTTGCCATTGCAAGCGTCACTCTCTACTGTTTGAGATACAGGAAATCACATTCACTCATGCCTATGGACTTAACACGTAATGCACGACTAATGATTTTTACAAAGAAAATGAATAATCAAAAACGTACTTAAGTTGAGCAATGCTTTTCTTCAAGAGCTATACAGCAGAAACAATCAAAGGTGAAAATAAATGAACCTAAACAATCGTCATTGCATTAATTTCCTATTATCACTCTAAAGCTGCTTTGAAACAATCTGTGTTGTTAAATGGATTATATAAATGGTGACATTCAGAAATAAAGATGCTTTTGCAGTAAAGACAACTATTGTGCCAACATGTTCTGGATTTCTGCTGTTTTTGTTGTTTAGCATGTTGAGTCTCATAAGTAGCTTCTGGCAGTGCAATAGTGTCATATTGATTTTTTTTGCAATCTTTTCTTAATTGTTGAGTAGTCATATTATTTTAGTCTGTTACAGTAACAGAAGGGCATTTACACACTGCCAACTGAATTCAGATGAGTTTGCATTTCTGTGAGTGAACAGAATCCCTGCTAGCTTCACTCGTGTGAACACATGTGCATGTCCTTGAGCGAAATCAAACACACTCGTCCAGATGCATGAGAAAGAAAAGAGATGATGCAAGACATGCAAAAACCACACTTTCTTCTCTACTCCTTAGAAATGCAACGTGTCTGTGTGTGAGTGTGTGTGTGTGTGTGTGATTGTGTGTGAGTGTGTGATTGTGTGTGAGTGAGTGAGTGTTTGTGAGTGTGTGTGTGTGTGTGTGAGTGAGTGTGTGTGTGTGTGTGTGTGTGAGAGAGAGAGTGTGTGCGTGTATATGTGTGTGTTTGTGTGTGTGAGTGAGTGTGTGTGTGCGTGTATGAGTGTGTGTGTGTGTGTGTGTGAGAGAGAGTGAGTGTGTGTGTTTGTGTGTGTGTGTGTGTATGTGTGTGAGTGCTAGTGCATGTGCGTGTATGTGTGTGTGTGTGTTTGACGTTTTGGCAAATTGCATTATGGGATACGCTGTTCAATGCCATGCGCTCTGTCCCCATTCTACACATTTAGGCAAATGCATGTCATGCAAGGTTTCAGAAACACTGCACAGAATGCAAATGCATAATGCAAAAATAGCTGTACAGTAGTTTGCTATTCCAGCAACGCTGACATCCATTTCAGAAAGCTCTGTTCAGATTGGTGCAAGGGTCAGCATACTGGAAGCCATTGCAGGTATTTTTGGATGGCCAGTTACATTAGCAAGTGACCCACATAGCAAAAATAGAGTGCAGGCACTGACATGCCTTGTTGTGGATTAGATTCAGTATGTCATCGTTGCATTTTCATCAATGAAGTTTGAAATGAGACTGAACCTCATAAGGTTCAGTGAATGTATTCAGTCTCATTCATTCTCGAGGCAGCAACCGCTTGTGTCGTACTAATTGTCTGCTTGCTAAAAATTACGTTTTTGAATATTTCAAATATGTAAATATTTAGAATTAAAGCAAAGTGAAATAAAAAAGCAATGTCACACAAAATTAAAAAAGAAAGAAATGAGAGGTCGAATAAATACAGCAAATTTTCAATTTAAAAATGTAAAAAATAAAATAATGAAATAAAAATTTAAACAATTAAAATATAAAATAAGAAATAAAGTAAAGTAAAAATACAGTAATAAAATAAAAAAGACAATGATAAAATAAGAAATAAAAGAAAATACAATAATGAAAAGAAAATACATAATATTATGTGATCATTGAGGGAACAAACATGGAAAGGTTACTTTTGAATGTTCTCTGAACTACTTATTCTCTAAACAAGCAGTAACTTTTAAAAATGTTAGATGAACGTCCAATTCAAACATTTCAGGAAAAAACTTTCAATGAAAGATGTCAATAAACTTTTTGAGAACATTATTACAACTCGGAATGAACGTTCTATTACCGTAAAGTTGCAGGAAGAAAGTTTACAGAACTTTCTGAGAACATTCATTAATATTTTATTCAGATAAAGTTCTTCCAGTAACATTCATTAATTTATCAATTGTCTGGTCTTTAATAATATTCTCAAAACATTATCACATAAACATTATTTATGTTACTAACATTTTTTTTCTAAAACAGTGTTTTATCTGGACATTCCAGTAGTTCAAACAGTGAAGTGCTTGCAACGGCAAGGTCATGGGTTTGATTCCCAGGGAAAGCAAGAACTGATTAGAATGTCAATGTGTTTGTTGAATGCAATGCAAGTCACTTTGGATAAAAGCGTCTGATAAATGCATGAATGTAAATGTTGTAGATTTTTTTGTTTCAGAACGTTCAGAGAACATTTAAAAGTAACGTTTACATAATGTCTGCAAAAATGTAATGTTTTCATAACGTTTGTGTCACAGTCATGTTGTATCTTTGTCACTTCCCTCTTGTTAAAATCATGAGTTCACTTCCTGTTGTCAATTTCTGTTCACTTCCAGGCCCTTCTAGATCCTCCACACCTGTTTTGTATTTATCATCTCGTTAGTGTCCCTTATCCTGTCTATTTAAACCCTCATGTTCTCCCTAGTCTTTGTCTCTTGTTGACGTTTGCTACGTGTCGCTTATGTGTGGATGTATCCCAAGTCTTCCTGGTTCCAAGTTTGCCCGTTTTGATTAAAGTTCTTTCTGTTTGAATTTCCAAGTTTGTCCCTCATGCTTCCGCATCGCACACCAGCAGCAGCCTTGCGTGACAGTTTGCACAACCAAAATAAAATATTTTTTTAAATTTAAGGATTTTGAACGTTCAGAAAACATTTAGAATAACACGTTTTCATAAATTTATGAGAATGCTGGCAAAGCATTATGTGAAATGCTGCTTTAAAAATACTCTTAATTCAGGGGGGGGGGGGGGGGGGGACATCGATGCCTATAAAAAATAAAGTTTTTGCAGTGATGCCATATAGAGGAGCCAATTTTCATTCCCCAAACAACCTTTCAATTCTTTAAAAGAATATTTTTTCTTAATGTGAGGAGCGTTTTTCCTCTATAAACAGATTTTGAGCATGAAAAGATGTTCAAGGTGCTTCATGGAACCCTTTATTATGCATTACACTGAAAGAGTCTGATGATTTTATGACGCTTCTCTTTCTAGTGTAATCATAATCGTTTCAAGTTTCACGCTTTAATGATGACCACAATATCATAATTAGTCTGTTCCAGGGACTAGTACATTCTGTTCTACCGCCTTTACTGTAAAGAACCATCAATCACACCGCTGACAGTTGATTGATCATGAGCGTGTGTGTGTCTGTGTGTGAGAGAGTGAGAGAGTGAGCTTGTGAGCCTGTGTGTGTGTGTGTGTTTGTGAGTGTGTGTGTATGAGCGTGTGTGTGAGAGAGTGTGTGTGTGTGAGTGTGTAATATGTGTGTGTGTTTGTGAGTGTGTGTGTGTTGATCTCACTGCACAGGTATGCACTCCGCGCTCCATCTCAACACTGGTTATTCTGCTCATTTTTCTTCCGTTCTTACAGAAAATGTGGTAAAGGTTTTGTGGGTCATTTTGTAAAGACTCTCTTATATAATACAATCAATCTTCAATGGGAGTCCTGACATTATTTACTAAAACAAACTCAGACAAATGATTTATCCTTTAGATGCTTGTACATATGACTTGTTGAAATCAGCAGGATTTGAGAGAAGAAAAAAAAATTGTGCTGTTGACTGAAAACTTTTATATTATTATTAAGCCATTTTCACTTTGGAAAACGGTGATTTTATTTAAAAAGCACCTTTTAGGATTTTCTCCATGTTCGTCTCTCTTTAGTGTGTGATGTTGCTGTTTGATCAAGAAAAAGCTGCAGTTCTTCTCTAAATCAGTGTCAGTGTTTCTGAACTCCTGAAACGCCTCCATTGAGTCTTGAGTTTCTTCCGGGAACAAACACTCACAATATTCCTCATTTTCCTTCCTTATTATAGATCTCGACCAATCACAACACACCTATCCTGCCGACCAATCAGAGCACAGTGTGTTTTTCAGTAGGAGGGGCTTCATAGAGACAGGAACTAAACAGAGCATTTCTGACAGACTTCAGCATTTCCGCAACAATGAGAATAAGGGGAAGTAATGTTCACCTCACATTTTTGTGATTGCACACATCATCCAGACATGTTGAGCTGTAGTGCTCATGTTTGAACTGGCCTGTGTAAAGGTTTTTGTTCCTACTGTCTATATAGACATCTTTCTCTGTCAAAAAGTTTTTAAAATATACATGTATGAACATGTACTGTGAACTATAACAGTTCTTTGCATGTACGGTTCAGTCCTCCGACTCTTTAGCAAAATTACACTGTAAAAATCATGCTTTTCCACAGTGATTATATCTTGTTTTCCAGCACTAATATCTAAACAATCTTAAATCAAGACACATTTACTGGAGGGGAAGCAAAAACTTACTTCTTTTGATTCTCCTGTAACGTTTAGATATTTGTGCTGGAAAACAAGACAGAAACACTTGGGAAGAACATGATTTTCTGCAGTACAATCTTTGTTTTTGATGTGATGCTTGGCTGAATCAGTATGTGTGTGTTTGCAGGACAGTATGGAATGTGAACAGCGACATTCCCGCTGTGCAGGAGTTGTTTTTACTGTCCAGTGTAATTATTACTGGACATTCAATCAACCAAACATCCAGCAACAAAAGCAAATTATAGCAGAGAGCGTGAGCTGCCCGTCTCTCATTCAAACTCACCATTCATTCACATTAAACAGAGCCATTCAAAACACATTTTTTTAAACTAGATTTTTGTGTGTGTCCTTGAAAAACTTGCCACTAAATTCTCAGCTAAGAAATGTTCTGTCAAGGTTTTCTCAATGTTATGAACAAACATTCTTCGGGTAACATTAATAGAACATTCGTTCAGTGTTATCTGGTCTTCAATAATCTTCTTAATGCATTTTCTCTGAAAAATTGGATATTTTTTAAATGTTAAAAGTTTTTTCAGAACATTGAAATGTAATGTTACCATAATGTTTGTGCAGCCAAGAAAAAAACTAATTAAGCTTCATTCACACATTGCATTTTTGTCTTGTTTTCTTACATTTATCAGACGCTGTTATCCAAAGTGACTTGCATTACATTCAAGAAACACACTGACATTCTAATCAGTTCTTGCTTTCCCTGGGAATCGAACCCATGACCTTGGCGTTGCAAGCGCCACTCTCTACTGTATGAGACACAAAGCTGATGTAATAATGTAATCAAGACCAGATTACATGATTTTGACTGCATTTGCAGGTTTTCCCCGCTATCTGTGATCATTCAGGACTGAAGTTCGTGACGAGCTTCACACGGCGATTCATCACACAGGAGCTTAATGAGGTTTTGTTAACAGCAGGCAGGGATCTGTGACCATCAGACCAAAACACACCCACAAGTGCCCTAAACATCTTACATAAGCCGTTACGTAACCGCCATGATGACCATAAAGACATCAGTGGACCAGAAGAATCTGATGATGATGTGCGGCTGTGAGAGACACTTTCAGATGATCCTTAAATACCGAAATATCTGATGCGTGACCTTCATTACTCTGCGGTGGAAAACAAACTAATTATCTGATTAATATGTGCATGTATTTCATGGCACACTCAATAACCCTGGAGGAAATCACCTGTGAGAGATGAGTCCTGAACACTGCAAAAAATACTGAATAAACTAGATCAATTACTAGATAAATACATTTGCTTGCTTCGAGAAAATGTAACTTGTATTTTCTTAGAAAGAAATGCCAATTCTGGTGATTTCTTGAAATGAATGAAGGATGTTTTTAAAGTGAACAGTATATTTTGTTCATCCTGAAATCTGACATTTCAAGACATATTTTCTTATTTTAAGAGCAAAATGATTCTTATTAAATTTTTTAAATATTGTGTTCCAATAAAACACAAATAAAAAACGAACATCTGAACACGTTCTGATTTCAAACGTCCATGTGCATCATTTCATCAGCGTTCCACCGTTAAACCATGAACCCTAAATAAATATTACTGGAGTGTGCCTTACAAGATAACACTATTTCAGTTTTTCTACTTCACGTTTCTATGTCACGTTTAATTCACTGTACTGAACAACTTCTGAGTGTGCAGTTTATCTGTGAATATTGATTTATTCGATAGTGACCCAGCTGACAGATAACCTTCTCAGAACAAGCTTCTCTCTATCAGTTCATCTAACGTTTTTTAGAATAAAAGTAACGGTCCCATAATGTTTGAATAATGAAACAATGGAATATTCCCTTAACATTCATACAACCACGGAAAATCATTTTGATAGCAACTTGGTAACATCCAAAACTTCGAACTTAATAGCAAAAACATATTTACAACATATTTTTTTCTGGTTTGAAAGTGCGTTTTAATTAAATAGTTAATTATTGCTATGTTTTTGTTAGTGGCGGCAGCACAGATTGATTAATAAAGGATATTTTCGATATGTTTAAATGCATGTTTATGCAGATGAAGATGACGTGGTTTCCAGTTGTCTTTATGTTGTGTTAAAAAACATCCTTGTTTTGCATGCATCTGTGTCAACACGTGGGACAGTGCATCATCTCCACGCATACAGATGTTTCTGCTCCACTGTCCTAAAAAAACAAGGAGCAGGAAAATACACGCAGATCTAGCTAACCAGATCTGAACACACATTCATACAGCTTTTAGTTGATTCAACCCAACCAATATTCTCACAACGTTCTGGCAAGGTTCTTGAAAAGTCATGATCAAATGCTCTTACAGTAATGTTACTACAACGTTCGTTCAACATTCTGAAAACATTAGCACACAAAAAATCTAAAAGGAACATTGTTTTCCTGAAATGTCTTCTTTTTTTTTTTACCGTTTTTGAAATGTTACTACAAAAGTAACGTTCCTATGTTTGCAAAATGACCAAATGGAACGTTTCACACACATACACACTCACACACACACACACTCACACTCTCTCATACTCACAATCACACACACTCACACACTTAACGTTTATTTAACCAAGAAAAAGAGAATGATTCTTTGAGGATGCATTTTTGAGAGAACATTCAGAAATATGTATTTTTAGACAGTATATATATATATATATATAAATATGTCTCTCTCTCTCTCTCTCTCTCTCTCTCTTGTGATAACAAGAGATATGCAAAAATGAAACAATGGAAGATTATCTGCATCCAGGCTTCAGATATTTTCAGTTCTGGAATGCAAATGAATGCATATGTAATTCGATAATGCCTTATTTCCATTTTTAAACATATGATTTGAGAAAACTTGTAATGCAGAAACTTATTTTAAAGATAGCAGCACTAAATCACTCAATCAAACCTCACACTCTTAGAAAATGTGGTTCTATAGAGGGGTTTTGACTCAACTTTAAAGAACGTTTTATGCCAAAAAGGTTCTATATGGGAGAAATCTATTAAATTATTGCATAATACTTTCAGGTTTAACAGGTTATTTCAGTTTTTTTTGTGATAAAGTCTGTTTATAATAAAGTGTTTAATAAAACATAAGTAAAATTAAAAAGGAACTAAAATAAAATTAATTTGTTGAAACTAAGCCCAAAAAGATTCTAGTTCCTGACAGAACCCTTTAACCCGGTTGCAGTCACAAGGTAAAACAGGATCGTGAACACTAACCACACGCCAAACTCAAGAGTGACGGTTCTATTGAAGCTACTCTTCAACGAGCTGTTCTTCTGTGTATGTGTGTGTCTCTCTCTCTCGCTCTCTCTCGCTGCATGTGTGTGTGTCTCTCTCTCTCTCTCTGTATACGTGTGTGTGTCTGTCTGTCTCTTTCTCTCTCTCTCTCTCTCTCTCTGCATGTGTATGTGTGTCTCTCTCTCTCTCTCTGAATGCGTGTGTGTCTCTCTCTCTACATGTCTCTCTCTCCTCTCTCTCTCTCTCTCTCTTTCTCTCTGCATGTGTGTGTGTCTCTCTCTTTCTCTCTGCATGTGTGTGTGTGTCTCTCTCACTCTCATCATGTCTCGCTCTCTCTCTCTCTCTCTCTCTCTCTCTCTCTCTCGCTCTCTCTCACACACATACACACACACACACACACACACACATGGATGTTACCAATGTTATTTTCCAAACTGCTCCTGATGCACAAACACTGAAATGCTTTCCCTGTATTTTTCCACAGAGCAGCGGAGACTTCATGCTCGTCCACCCACAATGATTTTAAAACAACTTTCTGGCACTCGGGCTGAGAAATTCTCTGCTTTATTTCCAGCATATCAATCCACACTGCCCTCAGTCAGCAGAATCAGAGTCCAAGGCAAGCCAGCAGATCATACGTCTGAAGAGACGGGAATTCAAAATTTATAGTGCATTTTTCATGATGTTTATGATGCATTTCCCCATTGAAAACGCAGCTACAATGAAGATGCACGTTAAAAATGCACTGCATTGTTGGACAAAAATCTATTTTCGACCCACTAAAAAACTTGTGCAAATTAGGTACAATCAAATTAGTTGTACAAGTCATTTCAAACATTAAAAATCAAGTTATTGAACTTTGAAAAAACAAGTTTAAACTCACAAATAAGAAATATTGCAGATGGAGGATAAATGGATGGCATAAATAAATATGAAATTAATTAATTGAATGGTTAATTTCATATTTATATATGCCAACCATTTATCCTCCATCTGCAATATTTCTTATTTACAACCCATCTACACTTGGCCAATAAATCATATTTTGATTAAATTATTTTGAAGAGTTAAAGTTATGGGAAAACACACATATTGTTTCCATGACTTATTATGGTAGATTTTTACAGTGTATTTAGAGCAAAACATGTCTCCTAAATGTCTAGGGCTAGGCACAACACATCAAGTTTAAAATTTTCAGTTCTCAACAGAACTATTTCTGTATTAATTATGGTTATGAATCTAAAGATGTGCAAAGGAAGCATCACAATGTTCCCAAAAGTTTTGTTGCCTCGTTTGTTGATGCGTTTCCTGTTCAGTGTCAGATTGTGTTTGTTTGCAGAGACTGTTTCATTGAGAGGATCTGTATAAATAATCTCATGTGTTCGTGCAGCGTTCAGATGGATGAGCAGCTGTGTTTTTCTGGCCGTAACCCCGTCCACCTTCACGTCTTCTCTCATGTTCTCTTGGTTGTAGATCTCCAGACACTCCTGACCTGAATTTTTCAGAAAAGACCTGTGCCATAGACCCCCGACGAGACACTATTTTGGGCTATTTTTCAAGCAATGTGTACATAGGTGCTCAAAAAATATGCATCAAAAAGCTGCTTTCTGCACTGCTTCATTAGCATGCATCATGAAAAGTTTAAGGAACGGCATTAAAAGCAGTTGATTGATTATTGTCAAGCCTGATTTCTGTCACATTAGAGGATAATCAGTTAAGCCAAAAAATGTTTTGCTTATGTTCTCTAAAAATGCTGGGCATTCACTTGCTGCCTGATTATTTATCATATATTTAATAAGATTTAAAACCATCACATAAAGGAACTTTGTAACAAATATTATATCAAATGAGAACAAGTGTAGTTTGACTGTGGTACTGATGCTTTAAGCGGCATCACACGTCCAGCAATGACTATACTGCCATCTAGTAAAGATATTAGTATCTTAATAATGAATTTATATTCTTGTAAACAGGCACCAACAGTAGGCCTACAACTTTTTGTTCACCTTATTCACTTTTCATTCATTCAAGTACCTGCACTCAAATGCTACAGGATCTTCTTTCATTTTTTCTTTATTTAATTTCAAAAGGGACAATGCACATTATTTAACATGAGCACTCAAGCACATCATGTAAATGTGGCAGATTTAGCCAAACAAGCTCATTTTCATCTGTAGTCCCTGGCAGTCCATAAAACAAAACAAAATCATGTAAAAAACACATTCTAGCATGACTTTAAATGTAAGGAGACGGAAACAAGCCTCTACTCCAAATTATGAAAACATGATTGATTATCGATGCAGAAAAATAAGTAAAATATGTAATATTTCTTCATACTGTAGGTACACAAGAAAAGGCTGGCTGCTCAAAAGTAGGCTACTTATTTTATGTGCTATTACACAAACGGTAGCGAGAGTGGCGCTTGCAATGCCAAAGTCAAAGGTTCGATCCCCAGGGAAAGCAAGAACTGATTAGAATGTCAAAGTGTTTCTTGAATGCAATGCAAGTTACTTTGGATAAAAGCATCTAATTAATACATGTAAATGAATGTAATGTAATGAATTGAATGTAATAAACTCATTAAGTGAAGTTGGGGCCCTACCATGCAAAAATCATATGTATTCAAATTTGTACAATGATGAAATAAATTAGACCTTTTATCCAATATTTTCAAAGCCTGCTCGCAGTCTTTCTGTTGATTTTAATGTAATTCATATGCTAACAATGCGTTTGCTTTATAAGGGAGGGGGGGGGGGGCAAGTATCATAAAATGCGTCTGAAACACACGTTTCTATGCCTTACTCATCGCAAATGACTGTGATTGGTTAATACTGAAAGTCTCTGTAAAAAGTCGCACATACCACGTGACCTGTGTTCACAGTTTTGACGATTAGACAATCCCAATCGTTTGCGCTTAACGTTTGATCAAAATTCAAACGCGTATGTCTGTGATACGTCTGATTTTAATGTAAAGATTGTAAAATAATACAAAAACATTTCTGCGCACAAATATCTCCAATTAGACAATAACCGTTGTGATTGGCGCCATCGCGCGCACTCTTGAGGAAGCGCGCGATTGTAACCGAAGGAGACCGAAGTATGTGCGCATGCGCAGGCGCGTGCTCGTCGCGGCCGCTGCGGGTTTCGCGCACAGGGACGCGACGCGACGCGGCAGCTGCGGAGGAATCCATAGCAACGGCGGATAAACATGAGTTACTACAGCAGGTAAAACACCGATGGAAACGATTCTTAAAAATAATCCAAAAGTGACGTGCGCATTGGGACGTGCGCGCCCACGCGTGTGTGAGATTTATCGTGTCTTCGTAAGTTTGGTTTGTGTTTCTTTTTTTCGGTGGGTCCTGTTGCTGTAACATCAGCCATCAAGCTAAAAACACAAAACATCTCGATTAAACTGCTGGGTTGTGAACAGAAGAGAGGGAAATCTGATTTTAAGGGGTGTAACGGTTGAGAAACAGTTGATAGCAGGGAACACAAACCGACATTACACTCTTAAACGTGATGTTCAGTAATGAAAATCACAGCAAACGCCTCGTTGATGAATTTATCTTTATGAATTTGATTAGTTTCACAATGACTGAATGGATCCTATTCATTACAATACGCGTTACCGACCGTTACAAATATCCAGTGGTTTCACGTTGCTTACAGAGTCACGTGACGTAATTTGTACGTCATTGAAATGACATCAACATTTACATTTATGCATTGTTTCGTCATTGTCACGAAAACAGTTAACCACCTTTTTAATTACTGTAATGCCAAAATAATGATTTCATATTTTTATTATTAAGTATGCAATCTAGTGTAAATTATGCAATCTAAAAGCCAAATATGACATTGTAATTCACAATAATTATAATGTTACTGGTCATGTGGAGGGAGGGATTGATTGGACAGTCTCTCATTAACACATCAGCGGTGAGGATGACAATCTTTGGCCGTCTTTGACTCACGCCTTGTGAGTTGAATGTGTTGGCAAGTCTAAGATCACTTTCAACATCTGCTCTCAGTTTCTTTGTGTACATTTTGTTCTCTAAACACAACTATCAGATCCACACTCCTTCCTTTCCCATGAAGCCGGGAGCAATAATTCGGTGTGTTTTCATCTGATTCATAGGGACAGGAAGTGGTTTGGCTTTATCTGCAGCTTTTGTTCAACCTTCTTCTGAAACGGTTTATTTAAAGTCACTTCTCTGATAATGACACACCAGCTTCCATGAGGGCTTCTCCTGTGTTTTCGGCTCTGCATTTAGTCTATACATTTTCTTCAAGGTGTCTCGGACTGGATGGATGCATGGGTTTCTAGTAAAGCTGCAAGGTTAATTGTTAAAAGGTTGTGATTTTGTTTAAACACTAATGCAATCTTATTTCTAAAAGACAGCAATTTGACTCTGTCTATTAAAGATTTGACAAGTTCGATCATTGATTCAGATCTGTGTTCTGATCCAGAGAGAACAGTCGTCATGTATGGATATGAAACACAAACAGTCTTTTCAACCACACAGTTTCATTATTTTTGTCTTCAAATAATTAAAATTATCACCAAAGTACTGGGATAAAAGTCTAAAGTTCAGAAATAAACAGTGATCAAAAGAGAATAAATTTCCGTTTGTGAGTAACATGGCACTTCAAATAAAGATTGTGTTAATGACATCATTACACCAGTAGGTGGCGACTGTTACAAATATTTATAATTGAATCATTAGTTAGAGATTTGTTTAAAACACTGATTCATCCAGCAATGAAACAAGTGATTCTTTATGAATGAGTCATTGAATCATTCACTCAAGAGATTCAATCAAAAACTGATTCATCCAGCTATGAAACAAGTGATTCTTTATGAATGAGTCATTGAATCATTCACTCAAGAGATTCAATCAAAAACAGATTCATCCAGCTATGAAACAAGTGAATCTTTATGAATGAGTCATTGAATCATTCATTCAAGAGATTCAATCAAAAACACTGATTCATCCAGCTATGAAACAATTGAATCTTTATGAATGAGTCATTGAATAAGACTGCAGCAAATAACATTTAGTCTGGTGCTCTAGTGAATTGAATTTTATTTTGTTTAGTCTGTTCAGAATCGTGATCTCTTGTGGTTTATTATAAGGAACAGCACTGACACACAATACATTGAGCTTGTTCTGTATTTTCATGCATGTTGGCATGTTTGTTTGCACATGTATGTCTCCTAGATCAATGCAGCTGTCCTGGATTCACATATCGGAGCCTGCATTTGCAAGGAGTTAATTTACAAAACCAGAAAATGGTCCATCCACTCACAGACCTGATGAATGTGTCTGAGAGCGTCATTATTGTGCAATTATGTTCAGTTGGATGGCTATTAGATGAATGTGGAAGTTCAGCACAGCCTGAGATTGGCATCATTATCAGAGCCGTGAGAGGAAACGACACGCTGCAGATGAAACGATTGCGGTTCGTGTTTACATTTATAATAATTTAAATTGCAGACATGATTGCCACACAACAACCTGGGTTTTGGAGAGTGTTTTTAAAGAGTTCATAGTGTAAAATAACAAACTTTCCCTCTTTTTGAAAGAAAAGTTCCTTATGCAAGTGAGTCGGGGTGTTGCAGGTGCTGTGTTCTCTATGGTGGTTGATTGTTCAGCTATCAATATGCATGTCTAGAGCTAAATATTATTTTTATTGGTGGAGTCTCCTGGTCTTCTCTATTCTCCACAGCAGGTATTTGGAAATCTAAGCAATTCTCAGTTGGGTTTCACATAGTGAAGGCTTGACACTTCAGAGGCCAGTCGCTTCCTCCCGCACACCAAACGCTCCGTAACATCCTACTTTTCAAAGGGCGTCTGTGGGATGCTGTTGCCATAGTAACCGGCAGCATCCCTGAGGGCTCACCTACGGGCGTCATGCGTTTCGCTCCCACATGACCTGCAGGTAGAGATGCCCGACACTCAGACACATACACACACACTCGACATGGATACGGGGAAGAGCTCTTCTCTGCCCTCTTACAGCCGATGGTCGTACAGGTACACACACACACGATGGAACAGAGGTTTACTGTTCAAAGGACATGGATGAGTTGAAAGTGTGTGTGTGGTTCATTGAGGTGTTTGTATCTGGATTGACATGAGGACAGTCACTCTGTTGTGTGTTTGCGTTGTGTTGGCATGCATTAAGATCACAGGGGGTTTGTTTTGTTTCTTGTTTTGTTTCTCTATTGTTTCTAAATTTTAACTTTACTGTATAATGAAGAATAGAATAGTGCAGTTGATGGATAGACGAATGCAGGGTCAATTTGCCACCATAGATATTGAAGGGAACAATTGCAGTGATTTGATTTATAAAAATATATGATTGATTCATAAAAATTTGGTCCTGATGGATGGATGAATAGATGGATGGAGATCATTTTCTGGGTTTTGTTGATGATGTTTCCGGTCCTCTGAGATCTTCAGATCCACTGAGAGCTGAAGTTTCCACTCATCACTCACTTTTCTCACACAACACTGCATTATTAACTCTTTCTTTCTTTCTTTCTTTCTTTCTTTCTTTCTTTCTCCCCTGTTCAATCTGTTCGAATCCGCGCGTGTGTGTGTTTGTTTGGGCTGTTACCTCAGGTTGTCAGGTGGATGGTGGTAACCATGGTTACACAGGTGTCACATCAGACAGCTTGTGTGTGATCTTACCTGAGTCTCAGCGCGAACATGAAACATTCATTCGGGTGTGTGTTCAGACGGCTCATCTTCATCTCTGCGCTGCTGTTCCTCACAGACTTTTTCTCCCTTGTGTTTCTCTCCTGTGTGTTCGTCTGTCATTGGCATGAATTCAAAGGCCCTCCAGTTCTTCCAGCTTCGCGTCCACCGCCACGACCAGGTACAACACTCTCGCTACAATCAATCACACTGTTTTTTTAATAGCGCTTCTGTATATCATGATGTAGGAAGTTGGCAGTAAAACTTTCATATTTCTTTAAACGCATTATTTCTCCAGTCTCTGAGTGTTTATGTCTGTGTGGGTGTGTGTGTATTTTTAGACACATTCATGTATAGATGTGAGGATGTTTGTGAGGAAATGATTTTCTTTCGTCTCTCGGTTGCCTAGCATCACAATGACTGATACAGGACTGATGAAAACACTCACACTCAAGTTTTAGTCTGGACGCTCACAGCCATCTTTCAGCATGTCAAATTATGTATTTTTGGATCAGATTCGGCCTTCAGTGATTTTAGTGAACTTATCTGCTGAATGAGATTATGTAAGTGTGTGTGTGTGTGTGTGTGTGTGTGTGTGTGTGTGTGTGTGTTTCAGCGTGCTGGAGGACGATGGTCTGAACCTCAGACAGCAGAAACTGGAGAAACAGGTGAGAAACACATTTACACACAATTAAGCAACACATCATAAGAAAACATAATTACACAATCATGAAAACAGTTGAATGCAAATACACACTTCTAAACAATAAGATGTTGAAACACAATAGTGTGCGTCAAAACACGGCACCTTTATTTAAATAGCGCTTTATACAATGCAGATTGTTTCAAAAGACAATAGTGTTACTATGCAGCTAAAGTCAGTTCAGTGTTGATTCAATCCGGTTCAGTAACTGAGTAAAGATGGGAAACTCATTCCAGTCATTAATTAAATGAGTTCAGTTCAACTAAACAGCAGCTCTGGAGAAACGGATGTCGCCATCCGCTCAGTTCAGTTCTCATCCAGTAGTGTTTCTGAATATTAAGTGTTCCTCAACTGAGCAAGCCAGAGGCGACAGTGGGGAGAAACCATATTTATATTCATGCATTTATCAGATGCTTTTATCCAGAGTAACTTGCATTGCATTCAAGAAACACATTGACATTCTAATCAGTTCTTGCTTTCCCTGGGAATCGAACCCATGACCTTGGTGTTGCAAGCACCACACTCTACTGTTTGAGACACAGAAAGCCAGTTCTCCTCTGATCAACAAATACACATGGTGTGATTGATTCAAATAATCATCCACTGTCAGGTGAGATAAAGGGGCTGAAGGGATGAGGCGAGGACTCACTTTTGCATGAGATGGTACATTTATTTAATTAGAAAATAAAACAAAAATACGAGCAACAGGATGACCACCATGTACCCATCCTCTGATGCTACTTCCAGCAGGATAATGCACCATGTCACAAAGCTTGAATCAATTCAAATTGGTTTCTTGAACAATGACAATGAGTTCACTGTCCTAAAACGGCCCCCACAGTCACCAGATCTCAACCCAACAGAGCATCTTTGAGATGTGGTGGAACGGGAGCTTCGTGCCCTGGATGTGCATCCGACAAATCTCCATCAACTGCAAGATGCTCCTATCAATATGGGCCAACATTTCTAAAGAATGCTTTCAGCACCTTGTTGAATCAATGCCACGTAGAATTAAGGCAGTTCTGAAGGTGAAAGGGGGTCAAACACCGTATTATTATGGTGTTCCTAATAATGCTTTAGGAGAGTGTGTAATGTGATAAGAGCTCAAGTACCGGGAAGATACAAATTTCCTTTGTAAGTAATTAGCAAGATTTCAAAATTAATGGAATGTTTAACAGGGAGCCAATGCAGTGTTGACAGAACCGGGCTTGTTTTGGACAAAAAGGCAATAACATGCGTCAAAACACGATAAAACGAAAATGTTAATATAATAATATAATATAATGTTAAAACAAAGCCACAATAAAATACAAAAAAGGCATCCAAACAAAGTAACACGTGTCAGAACATTAAAATACAATAACGAGCATCAAAAATCGTTCTTGTGAACTCAATGAGAGACGTTCCAGTCGTTCTGCTGTGAAACGGTTTATGATGTGGTTTCCTGTGACATGATGCCGCCCTCGATGGGACCGAAACTCTCATCTGTGTCTCTGCCCTCATTTCTCTTCCTGTCATCCTCTCATCCCAGTTCTCTCTCACACACGGTTTGCTTCTGCTGGCGTAACGATGATTGTAGCGCGTGTTCGTCAACTTCATCTTTTCGTGAGTGTTGTGTTTCTGGGAAAGGATTGTGTGTTTTCTTCAAACATCCTCCTGATCCTTGTCTGTGTTATCGTTCATATCCTGCACTCTCCGTGTTTTTATCTTTAGATTAAATGTTTGAATACTCCTAATTCCTCTTCTTTATAAGTGTTTTTCACATTTTATAATTATATTAAAGCATCAAAATTATGTAGTAGCCATAATTTTGTATTTTAATGTGCTTGTATATTAAAAATTATATTGTTATTGACTTTCCTGTGTCTCTAACAGTAGAGTGTGTCTGTTGCAACGGCAAGGTCATGGGTTTGATTCCCAGGGAAAGCAAGAACTGATTAGAATGTCAGTGTGTTTCTTGAACGCAATGCAAGTCGCATTGAATTTTCTCTTCTATCGGTGTGTTTTTTTGGCTGCAGAGGGCGCTGTTGGAGCAGAAGCAGCGGCGGAAACGCCAGGAGCCGCTAATGGTCCAGCCGAACCCTGAGGGCCGTCCTCGGCGCTCACGACCCCGCCGCTGTGAGGAACAAGCGCCGCTCGTGGAGCCCAGCGTCAGCATGAGCAGTGATGTCATCCTCGATGGTGAGGTCGACACACGCCAGCTTTCAGAGCTCAATCACGACACTTGTTTCAAAACGCTCTCTGTGGTTTTCTGAATCTCATCCACACTGGAACAAACAATAAAATAATCTCACTGCATATTAGGGATGTGCGAGTCTAGTCGAATAAACCGTAGAGCTGCTACTAGTCGACAGTGAAAACAGTAGTTGATTACACACACACACACAAAAAAACACATTTTTATAGTTCAAACTAGATGAGTAAAGTTTGTAAACAAACTTTGAAGTTGGCTTAAGAAAGCCTAGCCTAAAAATTAAAAGTAGTTTATAAATCCTTCAAGCTTGAAAATAGTATGTAGCATGTTCTTAGTATGTTCTAACATGCTGGTTGCATTAATTATCATGTTGTTTGCATGAATTAAAATGACACTAGTACGATTTAACATGAATCTCATGTTGCTAACATGATTTACCATTAATTGACATTGCTATCATGATTTAGCATGTTGTTAATATATTACTAACATTAACTAAAATGTCACTAGGATCATTTAACATGAAGTAGCATTTTACTAGCATGATTGAACATGTCACTGGCATGGTTTAACATGAATAAGCACGTTGTTAGCATGACTTAACAGAAATTAGCATGTCACTAGCATGATTTAAGATTAACTAGAATGTCGCTAACATGTTTTAACAAAAAATTGGCATGTTGCTAGCATGATTTAACATTAATTAGCATGTCGTTAGCATTTTTAGCATGAATTAGCATTTCGTTAGCATGTCTTAGGTTAGTTGCTAGGCTTTGTTAGACAGGGTATCGATGTGAAAATATGGCTAGAAAACCACTAGCCACAACATAAAACAGTTCAAGCCCTGTACATGTATAAATGTGATAACGAGAGACCAGACACGCTGGTTCTCACGCTATTCTTCAGGAACAATCATTTACATTCAGTCTGATCCGTGTTTAATATGTCGAAAATGCAAAACATTTTTTCTCTTGGCATATTTAGTTATAAATCATATAAGTGGCATATTTTCAATTCAAAATGGCAAATTTTGAGTAAAGCGTCTCATTGAAATTTTCCCTTGTCTTCAGTGAACCTTAAGCCCCGCCTTCTTTGATTTGATTGGCCGTTTCAGTCATTTTTGTCATCCTAACATCAAATGCATAACTTGCAGCAGAGCAACATCAAGATTATCAAATATTGGGGCGCAATTTGTCCATTTCTTAGTATTGGGGTGGGCATGTCCCTCACTGCAGCATTTTCTAATTTAAAAGGACAAAGAATGTTGTTCGTGCAAACAGGAACTCAAAACGAATCTGTATTAATGCCTTATTCACTCCTGTCTTCCCCTCCTCTGCTTTGTATCTCTTATCTGTTTCTCAGGACTTGATTTTGTTGTTTGTCCTTCACTCTCTCTGGGAAGGTTTTCTGGAGTTTGACTTATTATACTTTATATTATATGTTATACAGTGGAGTTCACTTATCTCGAGTCATGGTTAACTCGCCAATACTATTATGTCGACGATTTTGAAGTGGAACCGCCAAACTCCCTATTTGTCTCAGTATTTTCTTGTTGGTTATGTTGATTCTTTAATGTCGCCGAAATCTAGTATCTCGAGTATAAATGAGAGACAAATTATCCACTTCACATGGGTATTTCGTGACACATGAGCGTCCCTCGTTCGCTGAGTTTGCGTTGCAGGTGGAGCGCGCGCTCACTTCAATGACAGTTCACTCATGTTGATCTGAGGGATAACACACTGCAGGTATTCTGTGTTTTTTTTTTTTCTTCTAAAAATATATGGAGGTGTTAAGAGAAAACTGGACAATCAATCTCAAAGATGTGGACGATGTGGTTCACAAATACACGAGCAACAAACCTTCCCGTCAATGGTCCCTTGCTGATGGAGAAGGCGGACATTCTTGCTGCAAATAATTTGACTTGACTTTAAAGCAAATCCGGGGTGGCTGAATCGTTTCAAAAAGAGGCACAACATTGTCCTCAAACAGAAGCAAGTGGTTCGGGGATTAAGAATCAAATGCGCACCGTGCTGGATGAGACTCTGAACATTTCAGCCGATCGCTTCATCAAACAAATCGCGGCAACACTGTTGTGTAAAAAAACACCAAAACACGAGCATCTACATTCTCATTTAATCTCGTTTTTCTCATTTACATCATGTACATCAATACATTTTAATTTTTCTTTCTCTTACTACAACCCACGGTTTGGTTTCACTTTTATAAGAAATACAACCGGCAGGTTTCAAACCCGTCAACACTGAATCGGGCTGTCAGAGCAGTCAGGTGGTTCACTGCCGGAGTGAAGCAGTGTGTTTGCTTCAAACGTCATTTTCACGTGACTATTGACGTAATGATACAAGCTCCGAAGCAGTGGTTCATTGCAAAGCTCGTTCGAGTTTGAAGCAAGCTTCGGAGCGTCGGTGTCAGACGTAACATCACTACAGACGCGCACCATTGCCGCTTGCAGCCGCTCAAAATGTGTTTTTTAGAAAAATTAAGTGAAATTGAATAATTTTCCGCGGCACACCTGACGATCACTCTCCGTCACTCTGACAGCTGCGCTGATTGGCTGTCTGACCTGTCAATTATGCAAAAAGGGTGATTTGCTGTGCTGCCATGAAGGCGGGCTCTTCTCTTAAAGGGACGAGCGAGAGACTGTTTTTTCTTTCTTTTTCTTCTGATTCTGACTTTCTTATTGCTTTCTAATTGCGTGAATTTTGCGCACAAGCACTGTGTACGGATTATCTGCATCTGAGGGTTATATGTGGGGAAATCGGTAATATAGACTCTAAAAGACTCTATGCCATCCACACTGGACTCACATCAGTTTGCTTACCGCAGCAATAGGAGCACAGAGGATGCTGTTGCCATGGCACTGCACTCTGTGCTCACACACCTGGACAATAAGAACTCTTATGCTCGGATGCTGTTTGTTGACTTCAGCTCAGCATTCAACACTATCATCCCGGCCAAGTTAATAGCCAAACTTGAAGACCTGGGCATCAATACCTCACTCTGCAACTGGATTCTGGACTTCTTGACCAACAGACCCCAGAATGTCCGGTCTGGATCCACCTGCTCCACATCCATCACACTTAACACTGGTGTACCACAGGGCTGTGTGCTAAGCCCGTTTCTCTACTCCCTCTTCACCTCCGACTGCAAGCCTGTGTTTGGATCTAATGCCATCATCAAGTTCGCAGACGACACTACGGTGATCGGTCTCATCAGCAACAACGATGAGACTGCCTACAGGGAAGAGATCCAGCACCTGTCCACATGGTGCAACGACAATAACCTGCTCCTCAACACCACCAAAACGAAGGAGCTCATCGTGGACTTCAGGAAAGAGTCAAGAGGCACACACGACACCATCCACATCAATGGAATGGCCGTTGAGCGTGTCTCCAGCTTCAAGTTTCTGGGGATCCACATCTCGGCTGACATGACCTGGACAACCAACACCTCCAGCCTGGTCAAGAAGGCTCACCAGCACCTCTTCTTCCTGAGGACACTGAGGAAGAATCAGCTCTCCTCGGCTATCCTGGTGAACTTCTACCGCTGCGCAATAGAAAGCATCCTGACGAACTGTGTCACAGTGTGGTATGGGTGCTGTTCTGTCGCGGAGCGCAAGGCATTGCAGCGGGTGGTGAAAACTGCCCAACGCATCACAGGGACTCCACTTCCTGCCATCGAGCACGTCCAGAGGAAACGCTGTCTGCGTCGAGCTCGCAGCATCCTCAAGGACTCCTCTCACCCAGCCCACAGACTGTTCTCCCTCCTTCCCTCCGGCAGGCGTTTCAGGTGCCTCCGGACCAGAACAAGCAGACTAAAGAACAGTTTCTTCCCCAGAGCTGTCTCTTTACTGAACTCTAACCCTTGCTGACCCCACTCCTCTCTCACCCCCACCCCCACCCCCACCCCCACCATCCCACTCCCCTCATAGACTCCTCTCCCCCCCCACCACCATCCCACTCCCATCCAGACTCTCCTTTCACCCCCACCATCCCACTCCCCCCAGACTCTCCTCTCACCCCCCCACCATCCCACTCCCCTCATAGACTCCTCTCACCCCCCTGCCCCCCACCACCATCCCACTCCCCTCACAGACTCTCCTCTCTCCCCCCCCCAACAGCCCACTCCCCTCACAGACTCTCCTCTTACCACCCCACTCCCCTCATAAACTCTCCTCTTTCCCCCCCACCATCCCACTCCCATCATAGACTCCTCTCACCCCCCCACCATCCCACTCCCCTCATAGACTCCTCTCACCCCCCTGCCCCCCACCACCATCCCACTCCCCTCACAGACTCTCCTCTCTCCCCCTAAACCACCATCCTACCACCCTCATAGACTCCTCTTACCCCCCCCCACCAGCCCACTCCCCTCACAGACTCTCCTCTTACCCCCCCCCAACAGCCCACTCCCCTCACAGACTCTCCTCTTACCACCCCACTCCCCTCATAAACTCTCCTCTTTCCCCCCCACCATCCCACTCCCATCATAGACTCCTCTCTCCCCCACCACCATCCCACTCCCCTCACAGACTCTCCTCTTACCACCATCCCACTCCCCTCATAGACTCCTCTCCCCCCCCACCATCCCACTCCCCTAATAGACTCCTCTCTCCCCCACCACCATCCCACTCCCCTCATAGACTCCTCTCCTCCCCACCATCCCACTCTCCCCCCACCATCCCACTCCCCTCATAAACTCCTCTCTCCCCCACCACCATCCCACTCCCCTCACAGACTCTCCTCTTACCACCATCCCACTCCCCTCATAGACTCCTCTCCCCCCCCACCATCCCACTCCCCTCATAGACTCTCCTCACTCCCCCACCATCATCCCACTCCCCTCACAGACTCTCCTCTTACCCCCCCACCATCCCACTCCCCTCATAGACTCCTCTCCCCCACCACCATCCCACTCCCCTCTTAGACTCCTTTCTCCCCCACCACCATCCCACTCCCCTCATAGACCCCCCCCCACCATCCCACTCTCCTCTTACCACCATCCCACTCCCCTCATAGACTCTCCTCTTACCCCCCACCATCCCACTCCCCTCATAGACTTCCCCCCCCACCATCCCACTCCCCTCTCCCCCACCACCATCCCACTCTCCTCTTACCACCATCCCACTCCCCTCATAGACTCCTCTCTCCCCCACCACCATCCCACTCCCCTCACAGACTCTCCTCTTACCCTACCACCATCCCACTCCCCTCACAGACTCTCCTCACCCCCCACCACCCCACTCCCCTCACAGACTCTCCTCTTACCCCACCACCATCCCACTCCCCTCACAGACTCTCCTCACCCCCCACCACCCCACTCCCCTCACAGACTCTCCTCTCACCCCCCACCATCCCACCCCCCACTACACCAGACTCCTTCACTGCCCCCCCCCCCACTACTACCCTTATAGACTCTTCGCTCACTCTGTTACTTATTTGTGCCATTTGCACTGCCGACTGTTCATTACAGTAACAACTGTTTTCAACAACTGTTTACTGTTTACAGTAACAACTGTTTACACTTGCACCTTGCACTACTGTACTTTAGCTGGAACATGCTCATTTGCACTACCAACTGTTCATACAGTACCAACTGTTTACATTTCGCATCTCACTTATTTGCACTGTCCATGCTCATTGCACTACCTTAAATCTACTGCTTACCTTAAGCTAACAATTGTATACATCTACCTGTAAAATTCTGTTTATAGTTAGAGACATCTGTATATACATTTACATTTATAGCACATATTCACCTGTAAATGCTTTTTATAGACACCTGTAATTATATTTATAGCACACACTCACCTGTTATAGTGACAACCATCTGTATATTTATATTCATTGTACATATTACCTGTAAATCCTGTACATCTCCATATCCTGCACTTATGCAACCATTGTACATATCCTGCACTTGCTGCTATTGCACTTCTGGTTAGACCTAAACTGCATTTCGTTGCCTTGTACCTGTACTTGTGTAGTGACAATAAAGTTGAATCTAATCTAATATATATGTATGGGTTGTATGTTAATATATGTAATATATGATGTATGGGTTATCTCTCGAAACGGTTATCTCGATGCTTTTTCCCGACCCCCCCGACGCCGTCGACATAACCGAACTCCACTGTACTTTATTTTTCCACTGTCAAACTAAATAAGTTCATCCCTCATATCTGCACCTACTAAACAGATCCAGAATAAAATCTCAAAATAAAATTTAGTATGTGTATGTGTATTGATGCGTGTTTGTCCGTCAGGCATCGACGGTCCCGCAGCTCTGCTGGGATCAGAAGCTCCGGATCTGGGAAGTAAGATCCAGGTTCTGTCCGTCAGTCAATCCTCGCCGCCCACTGCCGAAGAGCCGGAGACGGATGCCGACACCGACACACTGCTGGAACCCAAGACTGACATACACACACTCCTGCAGAGACGTGGTACAACAGAAACATACTAATGCAATGCTTGTGTTTCACTTCTCAGCACATGTGCTGCTTTGATAATAGTAATATCTATTTATTATAGACTCCACTGTGATTGGTCGGTGTTGTATTGTCCCGCCCCTCCTCCACTGTGAATGGTTGGCTGGGTAAAATGCGAGAGTGATGAAATATTGCCCATTGAAAACAATTGAAAAAATATGGCCGTAGGAAAAAAATGACTTGGTAAAAACAGCTTAACAGAAAACTTAAAATTCTGAGAATATAATAAATTCTAAATATAGAATTTATATTCTCTCTCTCTCTCTCTCTATATATATATATTTAAAAAAAATCTTTTTTTTTTCTTTTCTTCCAAGTGTCCCTTTACGTGTTCCATACAAAAAAACACAAATATACAGATTCAGAACAGTTTTAGATGGTTTTATCAGGCAAGTATTTTTGTCCAGATTGACATTTAAAAATGTTTAATATTTATTTATTTTTATGTTTCTTAAATAAAGCAACATTTAAAAAAATATATATTAAGTATTTATGTGTGTGTGAGAGTGAGTGTCTGTGTGAGTGTGAGTGTGATTGTGTGTCTCAGAAGACTCTGAGTAAATGGCAGATGTTCGGCTGTTATTTCTTATCTCGAGCCCTTTAAACTCTGTTCCTCTCAGGACTGTCTGGCAGTATGAACTACGACGAGGCCAGCGAGGATGATGACGATGAAGCTGAAGACGGAAGCCGATCGCTGTCCCCGAACACAGAGAGCACGCGACCCGCGTCGGCCTCCAGCACTAAATCCACCACGGTGAGAGCCGACAATAGATAAAACATTTATTAAAAAATAATTCATATTTAAAATGTTATTTAAATAATAAAATAAATACTAAAAGGTGGATTAAAATATATAAATACTAATAATTAGATTAAAATAAATAAACAAAGTATTAACTTTGCTTTGTCCTGTTGTGCAACACTTTTTTTTTTTCTTCATGATTTTCATACACTGCTCTGTGGACTTCGATAAACTATTACTATATGGGATATGGGAAAGCATTTTGAATGTTGTGAACTTTCCTAAATGAAAAGCATGTTGCACTGTAATGCTAGATTTCCACTGATTAATGTGTGTGTCTCCCGGCCGTCAGGAGTGTATCCCGGTGAGTTCTCCATCGGCTGAGGGCTCCTCCATCGAGGTGGATAACCTGGAGGAGTTCGTGCTCCGTCCGGCTCCGCGGGGAGTCACGGTCAAGTGTCGCATCTCCCGGGACAAGAAGGGCATGGACCGCGGCCTCTACCCCACGTACTTCATGCACCTGGAGAGGGAAGACGGCAAGAAGGTGATGATTGGAGCGCCGTCCGTCCACACCTTTACTCCTCTCTCCTGCTCAATCTTCCTCTCTCTTTCATCAGGTGTTTTTACTGGCTGGACGTAAGAGAAAAAAGAGCAAGACATCAAACTATCTGATCTCTGTAGACGCCACAGATCTGTCCCGGGAGGGCGAGAGCTTCATAGGAAAACTGAGGTGCTTTTATTCCTGCTATTAACATGCAAGTGGGCTTTGAGGGATCGGATCATATTTATTGCTGGGAATTTATGATCGGATCACCTGGGATGGATGTTTCCTGTTCAGTAGGACTTTTGACAATATTTTACAGCAGAAAATTATTTCCGCTTATCCATGTTTTTTTTAAATGGCAAATTGTGGTTCCAATACCGGATTTACAATGAAGCACAAGAACAAGGTCCATAAAAAAAGAAAAAAGGATTAAAAAAAGAAAAAGAATTTGATGAATAAATAAATACAATTATAATATTTGATTAATTTTTTTTGATTAAAACAATAAAAAATTTGAATAAAATTAAAATATATAACTAATTGAAAAAGAGTGTAAAAAAAGTCTATTTTTTTTAAATAAACAAATATTTAGTTGATCAAATTTATACAATTTTATTAGTTTGATAAAATTATTAAAATTATTTTTATAAATAAATGCATAAATAAAACATATTTTTAGTATTAATATTAACAGTGTAAAAATGTTATACAGTGGAGTTTGGTTATGTCAACGACCTCGGGGGTTGCAAAAAAGCATAGAGATAACCGATGATCGAGATAACCCATATAACATATAACCCGAGATGCAGATAATCTGCACACTCATATAGCCCGCGGATTTTGGGTTTTGTGTAAAAAATCGTTGGCATAACCCACATCCATAGATTGATTAACTTTTTTGTGTAAGATTATTGATGTGTTTTTGGTGTCTTTTTACACAAGTGTTGCCGCGATTTGTTTGATGAATCCTGAAATGGTGTTTGCTGGAATGCCATGCTGACGACTAAGTTCTGCTGGTTTTGTTCCTTTTTCTAGCTGCAGTACGATTTCATACTTTTTCTCTATTGATCGATTGTACAGTTTAACACCTCCAGACATTTTTAGAAGAAAAAAAAACAGAATAGCTACAGCGTGTTATCCCTCAGACGAGATCAACGACAGTGAGTGAACCGTCATTGGAGTGAGCGGACCGCGATCCACGTGCAAGGCAAACTCCGTGCATGCGCAGTGTCAAGTCACGAGATAACCACGTGAAGTCCCTCTTTTGTGCTCGAGATATTAGATTTCGGCGACATTAAAGAATCGACATCACCCACAAGAAAATGCTAAGACAAATAAGGAGTTTGGAGGTTCCACTTCAAAAACGTCAACATAATAGGGTTGGCGAGTTAACCGAGGTCGAGATAAGTGAACTCCACTGTACTATTATTTATTTAAGTAATAAGAAAAATAAATAAATAATAATAATTGTATTAATCTAAATAAATACAAATAAATTGATTAACATAAGTAAATAGTGCTATATTGATTAGGAAAAATATATAACTTAATCTAATAGGAACTAAATATTTTACGTATATGTTAATATATATATTTGTCAAAGTATGAATGTGTTCTTATACATGAAGACAGAAAGCTGCAAAGTGTCAGGATTGCGGTCTATCGCACACGGCTTCTAAAGCATTGAAGATCCCAGAGTTACACAGAGCCCAAATAATAAACAATTTTACTCAATAATCCAATGCGAGCTTGACGTGTACGCAGGTCTAACCTGATGGGCACGAAGTTTACGGTGTATGATAACGGCACAAACCCCTCGAAAACCCCTGGAGCTTTACTGGAGGAGACCAACACACGACAGGAGCTCGCCGCCATCTGCTACGTGAGTGTGTGTCCATTCCCTTGTGCTCATAGTGTTTCTGGACACTTCTTATTGTTGTGTGTTCGTGTGTGTGTGTTTTTAGGAGACCAATGTTCTGGGCTTCAAAGGGCCACGGAAGATGACTGTGATCATTCCCGGCATGAACATGAATTTCGAACGGGTTCCGGTCCGACCTCCTTGTGTGAGTGTCTCTGCTGACAGCCGTCAATCAGATCTTCATGACGTGATGCGTGAATGTGTATATGTGTGTGTGTGTGTGTGTGTGTGTTTCAGGAGCAGGAGTCTCTACTGAGTAAATGGCAGAATCATTCTCTGGAGAATCTGATAGAGCTGCATAATAAAGCGCCGGTGTGGAACGACGACACGCAGTCATACGTACTGAACTTCCACGGCAGAGTCACTCAGGCCTCCGTCAAAAACTTTCAGATTGTTCACGACAATGACCGTAAGTGCCATCTGAGATTTATATTTACATGGAAATCGAACCCATGACCTTAGTGTTGGAAGCACCACTCTCTACTGTTTGAGCTACAGGAAAGCTAGTAGCAAGATGGAGATAAGAGTCCCTAACTAATGGAAGGTTTATTCAAGGTATGTGTCAGGTGTGATTGTGTGTTGGTGTGTTTCCAGCGGATTACATCGTGATGCAGTTCGGCCGTGTGGCGGAGGACATCTTCACTCTGGATTTTAACTACCCCATGTGTGCCCTGCAGGCGTTTGCCATCGGCCTGTCCAGCTTTGACAGCAAACTGGCCTGCGAGTGACGCTGCGACGCACACGACCCTCTTCCACTCAGGACACTAGAGCACAATCCCCTCGTCTCTCCCAGAAGAGGTTTCGTGCTCCACCTAAATATATCAGAAACATGGACCAAATTAATCCAATCATTTAACATTTCACTACCTGCTAAGATGCTCATGTGAGATATTTACCCGCTTTCTCTTTTCTGATTGCGTGGGATTTATGTTTTAATGGACCAATAGAAAAGACACTGAGAGATTGTTATATTTTCTGTGATGTTCTGTAAGTGTTTGCTGGATTTGACAAGAACGTCTATGAGGAGAATCTCACAGTTAAAGGGTTAGTTCACTATAAAAGTCATTATTTACTCACCCTAGTGATGGTGTGATGCCGTATGCCCTTTCTTTTTTAACACAAAAGGAGAAATGTTAAACAATGGTTGTTCATATAATGGCAGTGAGTATGGAAAGGTCTTTCTGTTATGCTTTTTTAAAAGCGCGACTGTTCACCGAAATGATTTAGACAGGCGTGAGCGAAAGAAGGGCATACAGCATTACAACAACACCAGGGTGAGTAAACATTGACTTCAGTGTCATTTCAGGGTGAACTATCCCTTTAAGAACTGTTACTGATCACATTTCACCCCTGAGATTAAAAGAAATAAGTTATATTTTGCATGAAGAAAATGGATTAACTACAAAAACTCATGTAATGCATTATGGCAATGAGAAAAATATGGTTTATTTTCTTCAGGTACAGTGTAATTTCTCTTTTTTTTCCTTTTGATATCGGGGTGATGTGAGTATGTGTTTTCTTCAGATTTACATTTTTATTCGGATGATGTTGTGTTTTTACATTCACGATAGAATATGACATTTTTTAACATCTGCTTTTAAACGTGGTTCATTATTTGTCTTTTTTCAGTCATTGCTCACCAACAATCCCTGAGAAAACACACTGCATGTTGACAAACGAGGAGAAACACTTTGGCCGCGTCTCAATCCTCCTCCCGTGGTCTTGTGTGAACCTTTGAGAACTGACGCACACTTCTGTTATTTCCGCTGCTGCATGGATTGTGAAAGTTGCCTTAACATGTTGCTGTCGTGTAAATAATGCCTGAATGCAGAGTTTACATCATGAGAAACTAGAAAAAGGGAAGTTCAAGCACATTTGTTCCTGTTTAGTGTGTATTTCTATTGATATGATTGATGTGCGTGTTGATATTCATCATCTGGTGTGAGTTTGTGTGTGTGTGTGTGTGTGTGTGTGTGTGTGTGTGTGTGTGTGTGTGTGTGTGTGTGTGTGTGTGTCGGCCAAGAGTGCTGATGCTTATGTATATGAAAAAGAAATTGTTTTCATTCTAAAACATTAACCTGTTTGCACAAACTGTATTTTATGATGACACTGTTGGTAGAAATACAGTAATTAAAAGTCGTAAATATTTAAAAAGAAAAAAATGCCTTTCTTTTACTTTTTATACAGATTATGTGGGCTGGAAGTATAAGTCGTGCTACACGTTTATCCAGAAGTCAAGGCCAAAAATTTACCAGGGCTTTCCATCTGCAAATTTTTCACCCTCATTTGCTGTATTTTTTTCTAACTTGTGAATATATTAACACTAATTCTAATCTTGTAAACACTTTTCTTGTGAAATATAAAAGTATCATGTTTATATATAAACCTTCATTTTAATCTGGTACACGTTGTAAAATCAGTGGCATGCTAATTAAACATTCAATTATATAATTAGACCAAATTCAAATCAAATGTCAGTGTTGTTGTTTTTTTAAGTGAATTAATTAATTTAGTGCCTTTTCTTCGGTGAGTCACTTTTAACTGACAGGAAATTAATTATGTCACATTTTGGGAAAGTAATAAAATATCAACCACACAATGGAGATTATAAAGTGTGCGAATCACATTTTTAAATGCCTACAGGAAGATTTCTGTTACCCATAATTGTTATACAAACATTAGTTATTAAAGATGACATTTTATAATCAGACCGCTTATATTTTTTATGGTAGATTTGTGATATTTACATACATAATAAAGTGATAAACAATGACATTAATTAGGTATTTATTCAATATTTCATCCAATAATTATCTGACATGGTTACCACTTCATGCAAACTATTTCAGTGTTTGTTTACCGCCCAAATAAAACGATTGCTCGTTAAATACATTAATACACTATCAAGTTTCCCTTGGGTAATTAATGCACGGTTTCTGCAGCCCTTGGAGAATATTAAGCTAATTATGTTGACATTCAACCTCAGGTAGGAATATTTATGGCAGTCTTATTGTTATTCATTATATGTGTTTATCTTCCTCACTATAGGCAAAAGGAGAAGATGCCAGAATCACAGATGAGGTCGAGACATTTCATTAACAAAGTTCAGGAGGTGCATGTTCTTACGAACCATCCAATCAGCAATTATTACGTCTAATCATCATGAGAGGAAGCGTAATATATGCACACACATATATACATAAATCCAGATTTGGGAAACCAAGTGTAACCAAAAGAGATAATGGAGCACCATTTGCATCAAAGGTAACACAATTATTGATATTAATGCTTGATCTAATTTACTGCTGCATCTTCAAATCATGTTCATTGACCATGGATTGATGCATAATTCCAGTGCTGTTGCTTTATATGTCACTTATTTACAATAATAATGCATGCTTTAATAATCAAATCAAGACTACCTTTACTAATTATTTTTGCGCTTTACACAATACAGATCGTTTCAAAGCAGTAAACAGTGATAAACATGTTGATCAGTTGAAGTCAGTTCAGTATTGATTCAGTTCCCCAGTAAAGATCATTTCATCTATAAGCAGTTCTGGAAAAAATGATGACACCGTCAGATCAATAATAGTTAAGCCATAATCTCAAGGTCTGACACACAGTGGCCCCTAAAATGATTCGAAATGCATGAAAGTCATTGCATTTGATGGATTATGAAACCAAATAACTTTGTTGCAGATAAAGTACAAAAAGGTCATGTTAGCCAGGGTTTACAGATGTTGTAAATTTGCTGGAAAAACATTAAGTGGCGTGAGCCAATCTCCAGTGCAGAAATATGGGAACACCCTCTCTGGAAATCCACTCTCATAGGTGCACAAAATTCTGTTTCTGAAGGGATCGATGAATCTCAGCTCTCCTTCGTAAAGGTCCAGCTGCACTCGGATGATACTCGGCTTCTCATTGTCCTCAATATCTTTGACAGGTTTATTGCCTTTCTTGAATTTCCCGTCCACGTAACGGAAACACCAAAAACGACTCTTTGGATCCATTTTGTAGAGTTTTTTGCTGTTCACGGTCTCCCCCACCACTCCCAGGGTCCAGGTGTCGTTGTCCCCCACCTCGACGTCCCAGCAGTGTAGACCTGAGCTGAAGCCCTGTGATCCCAGCACTCCCACATACAGCCTCTCTGGGTTATCAGACATGTTAATCTTCTGCTCCATGTACTGAACACTGGTGCAATCCTGCGACACCTTCAGCTTTTTGGAGGCTGTGTCTGGGTCAAGAGTTACGGGAGCTGTACACAATAAAAGTAGATGTTGACCAGATGCTTGGTTCGAAAAGACAGACAAACTTTCTTTTAAAAGTACTTTCATACTTTCTGCAAAATAAGGACTGGCGCTCTGGAATTCTGTATCTTTTGTACAGATTTTAAAGCCTGGCCATTTTAAATATTTAACAGAAAGCCGCCTCTCAGACAGACGCTGAATTGATTTGTCTTTCACGTCTTCTTGCGCTTGAACGGACATCTTCATTCCCAATGAATGTCTTAACTCAACCAAGCCAGTAAAAAAAATCTCAGAGTTTGTATTAAATGTCTCAGAAAACAGTCACGTTATTCCAACAGCATGTAATTCAATCAAACCGAACACTTCCCTCCTTCATGAATGCATAACACACTCCAATACAAAACAGAGACACGCATAAATGCACAAACATTCAGAAAGAAAACTAAAAATATGGTAAAGTATGGAAAAGAGCTGCAAAGAATTTTTGTATTCCATGGAAAAAGCATAAGATTTAGAACAGCATTTAAATGATGTAAACAACCAAAGTTTAAGGAGACTTTATATCTTACGCTCTTGCACAAGGTTCTGCATTCGGGCCCAAGTGGTGAAGACGAGTGTTTGAATGGGATGGGGTTGGAATTCCTCTTTTTCAGGGGTCACGTTGGGTGCCGATGGGAATTTGAGTCTAAACATGGAGATATTTGGGTACAGTATTGAAGATATTTTGGGTATGGAATTGCAGCTGTATCAAAATGCTAATTGGAGAAGACTCACATTTTTAATACATCACTGTAAGTCTGAATGAGAAATAAAAAGCAATTAGTGCTCAAACATCATGAACATTGATTACAAGACATGATCACAGCTCTTTGATTGACTCCCTGGTTTCATGCATATCTGCACCTGAAGAAAAGTGACGTTTTCAGCTTCCAAGTGCTGCCAGAGAGCTGCCATCCTCTCCGACAGATCGGATATCTGTGTGGACAGATCCTTGTTTCTGGCCTCCAGTTTCTCTTCCCGATGTTCCATCTCTTTACGCAATGCTCTGATCCGTTTCTCCTCCTCCTCACTAAGAAACTGATGGAGCTTCTCAAATTCCTTCTTGATCCTGTTTTCTTCTACGCTGATGTGTTCCTGAAAGGTATTGAGAATGTTTAATCCTCTCTGCTAACATAATTGCACTGATTAAAACCCTAAGCACATGCCTTGATGAGCTCAGCTTCTTCCACGCAGCTCTCTTGGGCTTTCATGTGGTCATCGATGGTCACCTGCAATTTGGCCATTTGTTCCTTGACGATCCCCTTGAATCACAGTATAAACTCTTAACAATGAGACAAAACTCACTCAGATTAGATTGCAGACGTCTCCTACCTTTAAGCTCTCAGCGGCCTCCTCTACAGGAGAACACTTGTGGTTTTCATGCTTCTTTGAGGTGTAACAGACCACACAGATGGGCTGCTCGTCATCAAAGCAGAAGAGTTTGAGTGCCTCTTTATGAACCAGACAAACGTATCCCGAAACAGCTGTGGGTTTTCTTGTCTTGAAGGACTCACAGAGCGCTCTGAAGGCCAGGCTCCTGGTGGGCTCGTCCTGTGAGCATTGCTTGCGACAGATCGGACACTGCGGCACTTCCTGAGTCGTCCAGAAGCGCTGGAGGCATTCAGAGCACAAACTGTGGCTACATTTCAGAGTGACCGGATCTGTGAAGACGTCACAACAGATGAGGCATGTCAAATCCTCCTCTAGGAAGGACAAATCGTCTGACATACTGTAAACAATCCTCAGTAGAGACACTCAATAAATTGACTTTATTGTGTTGGAGATATTATGAAACCTGCTTTATTTCTCCACACTAGACCCAACCCTTTCATTTCCTTCACTTTCGCTTCTGCAGAAACCTCACCAGACTCCTCCCTCTAGAATACACATTAAAACAAACACAAACCAGAAAAACAACCGTATATGACGTGATGTTTGCTCAGCATAAAGCCTTACTTATGTTTCACATTAGTGAATTAGTAACTACTAGTTAGTTTGTCTTGTTAAAATTGACTATATTCTATATTAAGGCAAGATAAAGTAATGTATTGTTGACTCATAATCACATCTGGATTTTATCCAATGAACAGCAATTTGTAAATAGAAGTAGGGCTGATTGTCTCACTGTCAGCAAGAAGTCATTTGACGGTTTAAATTGTAATATTTCACAATATGACAATTTTTTTTTTGCATTTCTGATAAAATAAATGCAGCCTTTGTTTGCAGAAGAGGCTTAAAAAACATTCGGTTTATAAACAAGCATAGGTTTAATTATTAATCTGAAATGTAGGAAATAGCTGATTTTTATATATGGAAAAGATAAAATTCAGGAACTCTATTTTAAGAGAAATCAGGAGCATCAGTGCTAATGCTAATGCTAGCGCTAATTTGGTTACATGCATTTACACAAAGTTTAATAGTGCAGTGCAACAATATTTAGTCATTAGTGAGCATGTTCTGTACTAATACAATTAGACAAGCATCCTGAGGATGAGCAAACGATGGTAGACTATCTTTTTAAGCCAGAAAAGTAGGATAAAAGCTGAGTTGTATAAAATTGCCTCTAGATGGCAGTATGTTTCCACGCAATGCGACTGGACATTTCACATTTCATTGTCTTTAACAGAAAATCAAAAATTCACAAACAACTGCACACTTTTTTGCTGGTGTGCAGAAAGAAGTTTGCATTCATGAAGTGTTTCCTTTTTTGTTTATTAGCTTGTTTTCCTCCAGCATATGGTGTGTAAGAGTCCTGCAGTTATATAGTGCAGTTCTTTGCATGACACTTATGAATCACAGTGGGTCCAGCAGCTGCTGTTTGAACACTGCCTGATTATTAAAACAAACTGTCCTCATTTACTCTTCTAAACTGTGTTGTTTTATGATATCAATACTGTGCCAAAGTTTTAGGCATGTTACTATTTTCACCCCAAAAAAGGGTTTAAGTCAATTATTTCTGTTATTTCAGCTGTTGTGTGTCAGTCGGAAATATCAGTTTACATTTCTAAACATTCATTTTACATTAATTGTACTAATCCAGTAGAATTTTTTTTTAGCACAAAGAGTCTGAGAGCAGCCGGGTTATGATCTGATCTCTCCATCATCCAGTCCGTCCATCAACTGCAGGAACCTCTACTAGGCACTTGTGTAAAAAGATTTTTATTGATCTTTTAATTTCTATTAACTAAATCAAATCAATATTTGGCGTGACATCCTTTGCCTTTCAAACAGCTTTTGTCCAGAGACACTTGCACACAGTTTTAGTGTTTTTTCCATGTCAGTTTCTTCAAGCATCTTGCAAACGTTCCTGCAGTTCTTCTGGATTTAGTCTCAGTTTGTTCTGTTTCGCTATGATGGACTGGATGATGGAGAGATCAGATCTCCATGTGGCTCATAAACCGGCTGCTGTCAGACTCCTTGTGCGACAAAAATATCACTGGATTATTACAATTAATCCCAAAACGAATGTTTGGAAATGTAAACTGATGTTTCCTACTGACACACTAAAGCAAAAGATATAAATAACTGCCTTAAACCCTTTTTTGGGATGGAAATTCCAACATACGTAAGACTTTTGTACAGTACTGGATATCTTAAGTTGAATGGTGCTTTGACATCCTTTTGAAATGATCTGAAAAAAGCATTTCCTCCTTTTGTGTCCCACAGGAATAAAAAACAGCTCACAGGTTTGGAATGGCACGAGGGTGAGTCAGTTATTAAAAAAATGTAAATTCTGTGAACTTTTCCTTTAAATGCACAAAGAAGCCAAGAGAGATCTATCACATAAGGAAGAGCAAAGGACAGCAAGAGAGACGGATGGAGGCAAGAGCCGTGATGTTTGTGGGGCCCAGGTGTTTCTGATGTGTGCGCTCGTCTCCCAGGGCTCTCCCATACTCTCTCCATCCATGTGGGACACAGTGCTCCATCAAAGCCTTTATATTGTTTGTTCACCAATATTGTACATGTCAGTTTTCTTCTTCTCTTTTATACACACACACACTCTCTATCTCTCTCCCACTCTCTCTCTCTCTATCTCTCTCTCTCACTGATCACTGTTTCTCTCTCTCTGTCTCACTCTCTCTCTCTCTCTCTCTCTCTCTAAACCGTCCTTACATCAGAATTTGGCGAAACCTTTGTCTCCGAACTCAGCTAAGGACTGGAAGAGCTTTCAGTCACAGGTAAATTGATCTTGGATACTTTAGGGAACACGTGGACCTTTCATTTTTGCACATGTTTTCCACCTTTGTTAAAGAAATAGACTGTCCAAAAATGAGGACAGTCTAAGAATAGCAGATCACCAGTATATTATCATATTATTGCTACACCAATTATATTATTGCTACACTTTACAGTGACCTCGAGTTTGGGAAATGCACTTTACAAATAAAACATTATTTACTGTTATTATAAGTTTGAAATTACATAATAGTGAGTAAATATGGACAATAAATCATTTATTGGTGACAAAGAATATTCTGCCTGTGTAACTGATATTTGGAAAACTAAACAAGAATGTCTTATCCAAATTAAATATGTGATAGACTATAAAAAAAGAGCCCATAAATGAATTGCACCTCATCAAAAGGCCATTTTTGCATTCCCTCCACGTTTGCACTGGCAGACCTCGATGTATGTGTAATGGGTGCATCTCATTTCAGCTTTCACACATGAATTCAGACCTCCGAAGAAATTGGATTAAATGCACAATTTCACCAGATGGACCAGAGCTGCTTACAAAGTGCCAGTCACCTTTCCAGCTCATGTCTCATCTCTGTTACGAACAGTGGGGTTTGTCGACAAACAGACCATCACTGCCAAGGGCAAAGACAAAAAGTTTCCTTGAAAGGGCTCTTGAAATGCAGGTGCATCTGTTCAGGTGGTTGAGGGTAATACTTCAGAATAAGCACAGATTCTGATTCTAGTCATGCCAACTGGGAAAATGATGAAAAAGTTATGAACAAGCGTTCTTCCAGTAATGTTAATAGACCATTTGCTCAGTTATCTGGTCTTCAATAACATTAGCGCTAAAACGTTTAAACATCATTCATAGAACGTTTCAATAGATGTTGTTAACTGTTTTGGAATAGCAACGTTCCCATAGTGTTTGAAGAATGATCAAATGAAATGTTTCCTTAACGCTCATATAACTGTAGAACTTACAACATGTTTTTGCTTGCTGGGAGGGAAATAAATCATGTGAGATCTCTTTAATCCCTCAATCGTTTCTCCTCGACAGCAATGAAATCCATCAGCAACTGAATGCTCAAAATAAGACCACATCAAACATGCAACTTGAGCAAGTTTTCCTCTGGTGTCGGATATGAGGGATGGTTGTTAAACAGGATATAAAGCTCCAGAATCTCACTTTTAAAGGTGAAACATCAATTCAGAAAACGATGACAGTGCAATTGAGCCGTAGCGCTCACCTCTTTTGCAGGTTGTGTTCAGGAGATTAATTTGTACCTAGAAATGTTTCAAATAGTTTTTTCCCCTTCCCAGGCAATAGAGAGAAATGCATGTTCTGCACTGGCAGCATGGAGACATGAACAGGATCCCAGGGAGCACATGGAGATTGGGTTCCAGATCTGCCGTCGTCAGCTAGTACTATAGAGCTGCCGTTCAGAAGACGGGACACACGTACACAATCAGGTACAGAGTGATGAATTTCAACATCAAAACGGACACAAAAACACACATACACAAACACATACGTGTGCAGTTATTCCTAAAGCTGCTCTAAGCGATTTCTCCGCCACTGGCAGCACCAAACAGAACTGCAAAAATCACGTTTTCTGAAGCAAATTGCTTACAGGCTCCAGTGAAAAGGTTCCTAATGTCTCTGTAGATTTGGCTCGGATCCCTCCTTGCTGTAACAATGAGATTTTTTCACCTATGTTTCACCATTTCAATCATCTCTCAAAAAACTAACAACACACCTCTCTTTAACGAGCCCTGTGATCATTAAAAGTGCACTGAAATAAATGGCATTTTACTATATATACTACCATAAAAGGTTGGGGTCAGAAAGAGAGAATTTAATGTTCTTTCAGCAAGGAAGCATTAAAATTGATCAAAATGCATCATATCAGAATGATTTGTGAAAATCATGTGACACTAAAGACTGGAATAATACATATATATTATATAAATATACAGCTTTAATCACAGGAATAAATTACACTTTACTATATACTCACATAGAAAACAGCTTTTTTACATTGATATAATATTTCACTGTTTTACTGTATTTATGATCTAACAAATTCAGCTTTAATCACAGGAATAAATTTTATATATATATATATATATATATATATATATATATATATATATATATATATATATATATATATATATATATATATATATATATATACTATAATATTTTCACTTATATTTCCCGTAGCTCAATCAGTAGAGGATTGGTGTTTACAACACTAAGGTCATGGGTTCGATCCCATGGAAAGCAAGAACTGATTCAATGTGTTCCTTGAATGCAATGTTAGTCGCTTTGGATAAAAGTGTCAGCCAAATGCATAAATGTAAATGTAAAAATTTATTTATCATTAATAAATTCCGCTTTAATCACAGGAATAAATGACACTTTACTATATATTCACATATAAAACAGCTGTTTTACATTGATATAATATTACACTGTTTCACTCTATTTAGAGATTTTCCAAAAACCACATTATTCCAAACTTTTTGCAAACAGTGTACGGTAAAAAGTTTTTTTTAATTGACGTTCCAAGTCAAATGGAACACAGCGTTACACTGAAATTGCTTGCTGGAGTCAAGGTAAGCTCCCAGAATGCATTTTGAGGGGCGCTTTAACCTTTTCTGTTTGAATGCGAGAACAGAGCGTTCCAGAAAGTGTCTCTGTGGTGTGAAGATCGCTGGGTAAACTGTGTGCTTGAGAATCACACTGCAGTGTGTGCTGATGAATGGAGGGACAGAGGAAATTCGTTGCTCAGGTAACCAGACGGCCACCGTTTCCCTGCGCGTGGGTTGATATAGACACGATCCGCTGGGATGCAAAGCAGGAATGCCTCATCTAGCAATTACAGCATGCAGCACAGAGCAGCGGGCAATAGGAACTTTATTAAAGTCATACAAATGTCTCATATTTCTCTCCAAAGACCAGACTCACTCTCTCTGAAGATCAAATCCGTCTCTCATCTTAAACCAAGTGATTTAAAAACTCCCCAAACCTATTTACTCCTCTCTGAAACTCATTTAAGATATTGCTTGAACCTCTTTAAGAAATGCTGGGTCATGTTTCTCCCTTGAAAACAAGACATATATAAAGAAAATTACAAGAAGCTGTAATTTGCATAAAGAAAATGAAGTCTATTATTCATTTTATAAATTAAACAGATTAGCATACAATATACGATATTATATAAAATGCACCATATATTTATTTTTATTATTAAATGCATTACCATTTAAACCACCAAATTATACCATATTATGAATAATTATAAGTTATTCTAAATGTTATATTTATATATATTCTTAATATGGTATTTTAAATGGTACAGTTTTGGGAATTTAATGCATTATAATAATTATATAAATATATGTCTATAAATAATTAATTATTTGCTGGGTATAATTAATATATAGAATATTAAATTAATATTAAATTAAATTCACAAAAATTGCCATTTACAATTGCATATATATATATATATATATATATATACACACATTGGGATATAAAACTACGATATGTTTCAATGTCAGGAATAGTGGCAGTATTACACTATATAATGTATTGCTGCCACTGTCCTCGACATTGAAACAGTTTGTAGTTTTATATCCCAAATTTTTTTTGATACTGGGAAAAGAAACATCATATGACACTGTTTTTTTTCAGCTAATATGTAGCTGTTGAGGAGGCGCAGTGATTATAAAATGAGTGTTTATAATCCACTTTCCCACATGATGTAACATGGTTTTATTATTCAGGAGATTAGAAAGCGAGTAAGAAGTGTTAGTTAATATCCTCCTCAGGCTGTCGTGAGTAATGTGTCTTTATTCGTCTTAATAGATTTGACAGAAAGCAAATCATCCCTGCGATTCCCTCCATAAAACATGAGCAAATGAGAAACGGGAGGTGTTTAATGGAAAACCCTGTCCAGAAGAACTCATTGATCGGATCCGGCATCTGGTTCGATACACAGCAAAGCTCTGCGTGTGATTGTGATGAGCAGTGATATGTGTTAATGGTTCAGCTGGTCTGTGGTCAGTGAAGGTTGTGCTTTATTGAGTTTGTGTTGCAGCTCTTGTTGACTTTGATTTTACAGATCGTCACAATTTCCATGCACCACGAACTTAATAAAAGGAGGCTAAAAATCATCCATCATCTCTCACATCATAATGCATGTTTGTAGATTCCATTGCATTGCATTTAAGTGCATTTCTCAATCAGTGCATTGGACAAAAAGTTTTGAAATGAGCCTAACATGTTGTAGATTCCTCAAAACATTGCGTGCATCTCTACGCTTAGGGTTTCACATCCATTTGTGTCTTTAAAAGTGGAAATAATCTGATAATAGTGAAACCTGAACACTCTCTAGCAATAATATTCATACGGCTTTAATACGATATTAAAAAAACAACTTCACGTTGATTTTGCTAATATATAACTGGATTAAATGAAATCCTCCTCTTCCTCATTAAGGAACTCATTTGGGAGGAAAGATCACGTTATTGAGTTCGAATGTCAGGCTGTGGGTTGCCATGGAAATTAATGCGCAATCTGTGTGCATCTAAGTATTTAAATTTATAAGAGCTAATATATTCTGATTAATAATGCATGCGATTCATAACGAGCTCTGAGAAGTGTGCTCAAAGTTTAAAGTAGTGTTTAAAGAGATTGAAGTTTTTATTGTCTGTAATCCCGGCAGATTATTTGGGATTATGTGGGCAGCGCTGAGGTTAGATTAGAGATTACTCTCGTCTGCTGTGTAATCCAGTTCTGTTTAATAACATTTCATACTGAGATCAGGGGAAACACGCCGCTCCGCTCAGTAATGGGATATTGGGATCTCTTTACTCCTCATGTCAACATACTTGTTGTACAGTTTCAGCAGTAAATAGCAGAATTAAACAGTGAGATTGTGTCTGTTCTTCTGCGTTGTGTAGTTTTATCTTTACTGTCTACAGTACACTCTAAAATATTATATGATCAATAAGTTAATAAGTAATTCATCAAAATAAGGAGCGGTTTTCTGCTTTTTTTTCTAAGTTATACAAGATTCAACTCATTGGTTTAAAGTCAGTTTAATGTCATTTAAGTTGAAATGACTTACAGAACTTTTTACAATTTGACATGAATTTGACATGAGTTTGATTGGACAGAGGAAGAATCTATTAATTAATTAATTTTCTCCCGTTACATTTGTCTTATATTAAATGATATGGTTAAGATCTCAAGCAAAAGTGCTGTTTTGCCCAAATAGCAAAACAATTGCGAATGTCACAATGATTTTATAAAATGGTTCAACAATAATCAATAATCTGTTTTTACATTATTTTGTCAACGAGAATGTCCTAAATTAGTTTCTGAGTGAATCAGATCGAACCATTGGTGGAATATTTCCATCCCTCAGAATGTAACAAACAAACACTTAGAATGAAAGAATGGAATTTTACTTGAAAGACATTCTAAAATCACAGTTTTGAAAGTAAAACTACACAAATATTTAATGTGTTAAAATGACACTTAGAATCACAGATTATAAAACGGTTTACATGGATCAAACTAGAACGCCTAGAACTGAAGTCCCACCTCTAAAGGATGATTTAGACACGTTTATACTGAATAATTCATGGGAATGTGAGGTCGAAGTTCATATTTCTGGTTTTTAACCCTCTGGCATTGTTCCCCATTGACTTCCTTTATAAGTATACACTATTTTTGCTTGTTTATCCACTTGTCTGTGAAAATCGCCACCATGTCAGTGACGGTCCTTTAAGAGCACTGTGTGTGTGTGTGTGTGTGTGTGTGTGTTTCTACAGAGCGTTTTAAACTCTCAGTGTGACTCAGTTTTTCTGGATCAGTGGAAAACAGCAGATTTTTGAGCACATGCAGTGAAATATGCAAAGCAACAGCCGCCTCGTGGTTTTAATATTTGAACCGCTTGGAGGGGTTTTCAATCACCCCCCCACACACACACATACACACACTTCTTTCCAATGTTCCAATTATTCCAAATCTGGCATCACATTCATGCTTGACGGCCTGCAGATTGTTTTTGGCTGGATGAAGATTCAAAGTTTGGAGAATGATTTTTGGATGAAATGTCATTGTGAAAGGTTTTGCCCTTCCTTTCATTATCCAAGTTACTTTTAACAACAAGAGACATCATGTGGTGTGTGTGTGTGTGTGTGTGTGTTTGGCTTGGAGTTTAATTTGATTGTTGAGTTGTTTCCTTAGTTGCTCTTTGTAAGAACGACACGGCGGATGAACGCATCTCAGTGCGATGAACCAGGTAGCAGATACATGTTTACAAAGAGAAGCAAATTACCTTAGACAAGGAGAAAATGAAGCAATTTATCGTTACAACCATTGTTCTGAATTATGCAAAACTATTAGCTCTTGTTTTCCGAGTTCTGAAACGCTTGCGTACATTAATAAGATGTTGATCTCAAAATGACAAACACTTATAAATACATGCGAGAAAGAAAGGCGGAAGATAAAGTTTTACAAAACAGTTCAAACTTTAATTTCTTGATTTGATTTGGTGTTAATGCTTTAGATTACAACCCGGAAAGAACTGTGTAATTACACCGAATTTACAGCATAACTTTCAGTAATTATAGTGTACCTATAAAGTACGTGCATGTAGGAATGTGTGTGTGTGTGTGTGTGTGTGTGTGTGTGTGTGTGTGTGCGTGCGTGTATGTGTGTATGAGTGAGTGTGTGTGTGTGTGTGTGTGTGTGTGTGTGTGTGTGTGTATGTGAGAGAGAGAGAGAGAGAGAGAGTGTGAGAGTTCAATAATATCCAACACGTAAGGGAATAATATATATAGATATAGAGGAATAAAGGGGCAACAACCAAGAAAATTACAAATAATTTATACTGTTAGTATTTTATAACTAAGGTCTAGCTATTCTAATATTACGTAATATGTATGGATGTATGGCTACTATTACTAAACGATTTATCAAGAACATCCACGTCCAGTGAATATCTCTCTCTCTCTCTCTCTCTCTCTCTCTCTCTCTCTCTCCACTTTTTTAACCACAGGTACATATTCTTTTATTACAGGATGCGTGATGGAGATTATTGAACAACAAGGGAACAACTTAGGGAAATGAGTTTCTGCTATGATTTCATTTACAATTGTCAACGTAGACGACTTTATGAAAGTGTTTTGCATCCAGTCCATATCATCTGCAACTAATTAATGAACCCACCCCTCTCCTGTTTTAGAGCAAAAGAGTACAGGATTTAGTTGGATGTCAAGCAAAATTAAAGGTAGGCAAGGCAACTATAGTGAAAACAAGGCAAACAAAATTAGAACTTTTGTAAAACAGTTTTCTATAGTTACTATGTAAATAAAGCATTGTGTTGTTACTGTGCAAGTCAAACTTATTGCCGCCCCGTTTCATGCAGTTACAGAATAAGAACATCATCTGCAGACCATGAATTACAGCGTATTCTAACTCTCAGATAGATGGATGGATGAACGGATAATCAGATAGAGAGATAGAGAGATAGATAGAGAGATCAGACAGACAGACAGATATGGACGGACAGACAGAGACAGACAGATAGAGAGAGACAGACAGATAGATAGATAGATAGATGGCCAGTCGGATTGTCAGTCAGATGGATGGATGGATAGATAGAAGATCTTGTTATTGATCACATTACAGATGACACCAGAGACTGTAAGGCGGACGAGGACCTTTCCTGAGATTCATCCCTCCAAGACGTTGCCGTTCAACACACACCTCACTCTCACAATTAAATTACAAAAGGACTTTTCTGCGACACCACCCACTGCTCAGCAAACACTTCACATGTACTTTTACATTTAGCATCTATCCCTACAATTTTTTTATGTCTAGAGCATTCCTCGCATGTTAACGGACGGCTAATTGTAGTTATTTCGTCATTTGAATTCATCACAGTTTTAAGCACAGCGACCTTTACTGATCTATTTGTCATATCAATAATTTAAGTTCTAGCCTAGGCTTGAACTAGGCTTCTCCGGTTCTTCAGGTCTGAACACAGGAGCTTGATTACGAGGTTCTCTCTGTGGCCTGTAACCAAGTGCGGCATCATCATCACTGCTGTAATTTCTGTAATTAGTAGTTCAAAGATTTCATTGAGTGCTGCTTGTTCAAACCCTGCATTATCACAACATTTTTTGAGGGCGGAAATGTATTTTGTGGTGGTTTGAAGTTTTCTTTGAAGTTGATAGATTTCCGTTGCCATCTCTTCACACTGTCTGGCTCACCCTTATCTGAACAATCCTACTTGTGTTTTTAACTTTGACAATTCATCAGATCGTGATCTTTCGATCTCTCTGATGTTGGTTATAGTTCGTTCATTCTCGGCTATTGTTACAAGGTCGTTACGACACAGCAAATAAACAATGGCAGTGGGAATTTTTATGTATTTGTATTTTGATTTTAACTTTGTGCCCTCAGCAGAATGTCAGGATGTAATTCCGTTTTACTCCATCTTAAATTCAGCTCCTTGTCGCTTAACCGAACAAGAAGGTTTTGCAGTTTTGAGCCAAGAATTTCCATAATCTCCTCATCTACACAGACCAAAAAAATATCAGCAGAAGCATGAGTGTTTGTTGATTAAAGTGAATGTGTGGCGAGAGAGAGAGTGTTACTGTAGAGTCTGACGCAGCGTCAGGAATCCAGGATTTCACGTTGTTTCATCAGACGCTCAAAGGATGGACGGGCGAGTTCCTGTAAATAACAGAGGCCGTATTCAGATTCAGTTTGTGTGACGCGACCTCGTGTACTCTGGGGTTTCCTCAGAAAGAGAAGGAATGTGAAGAAACACGCAAAGAGAAAGAGGAAAGGGAGATGGAGGGATGCAGATGGATGTGTAATATTCATGACCAGGAAATGAGAGGAAGGAGAGATGTGTTATTGCAGGTGTTGGGAGCGTCTATCTATGACTGGCTTTATTAATACTTCATAATGAAGAGATTGTCTTATGTGTGTGTGTGTTTTTGTGAGTGTCTGTATGTTTGCGCGTGTGTGTATGTGTGTGTGTGTTTGTGTGAATATGTGTGTGTTTGTGTGTGAATATGAGGAAATCTTTTCTCTTGGTGGGATCACAGATGGATTTTCCAGCTGGACTGATGACTTTATTACAGATGTTTTGTTTAGAGTTTTCCTTCTGCGATCCTTTCATTGTGGTTTGGGAATTTCTCGGCTGATAACAATACGTTTTGTGTTTTAACCTTTACAGCTGGAGTGTAATTAGTGAACTAACACAAGCTCTGTGTTAAACATCTGTGTTCTTGCATATACAATAAATCTCTGGCCTCTGGGTTTTGTTTAAGCTAAAAGGTTTGTTAAACTTTGAATCCTATAAAGCCTGCTCTATTCTATTTGACTAACCCACCTTCTGTCCCATGATTGATAGGCTTTTTTTTAGGAAGTTAAAGACCTTGTTGTTGTGCAAAAGTCCACCATTAACTTTTAGTACTGATTTTTATCAAGTAAATATAAGAATAACTTTGATATTGTAAGTCATATTTCAAGTCCAACTCTTTTTGGACTGAAGCAGCTGAGGTTGTGAGAAAATCTGTCAATCATCATTGCATTGCTTTGCATTATATGTTTTAAAACTACAGAGCTTTGATCATAAAACTACGCATTATAATAAGACAAATTATTGACAGATAGAGTGACGACTGATAGTATGTTCCTGACGTGAACGTTTTTCAATGGACGCTTGCAATAGACATTTTGCCCAAGTGTGACAGATTGCTGTTTCATTACAAAGTTCGATTTAGATTTAGCAAGTTGTCATTTGCTCTCCTAACACAAATTACAACATCATTGTTGCTCTATATCTCAAAACAGACACTGTGCGCCTTAGAAATGTCAAACGATGTATAATTTGTTATCAATCTTAATATTTTTAGATAGTTTTCAACATAGTAAATGTAAACAAAGGTCGAGCCTCTGTCAAAGATCTCCGATTTGCATTACAAGCATCAGAACATAGAAATATCACATATTGCATATGTTTCTCAGTTGAAATTGAGCTGTTTTCCCCTCCTTATTCTCACTATATTATATAAGCCATAAGACCCTGATGTTTCCAATATGATGCTCAGCTAAAAATGTTCAAGTCAACTGTTTAATTTCCAGCAATGAGATTGTTCACACTATTATTTAATATGCCTGGCTTTACAGGGTTAAAATCAGCTTTGAACACATCTGGGAGACATCAGTAACTCTCTCATTTACATCCTTTGTGTTGCTGTTGTGAGAATCTCTGATTTTTGCCATGAAACGGCTGTGGAAGGCGTGCGCTGTTGGATTTGAGGCTGTTAACGGACTGTTTGTGGGTGTTTGAGTTCGAGATGCTGTTGGTCTGTTTTCAGACATAAGAATTGATTTATTTGTGCCAGAGTAAAGCTGATTGTCAGTATGTGCTGGAAATAAATGCATGTCCACCAGACAGTCTTCTTAGCACAGCCAGAAAGACGAGGCCACATCTTACGGTGACTCTCCATGTTTTACGCATGGTCTCGCATCGCATTACCTCAATATCACTTTACCGTAGTGTGTCGAGGGGAAACTTCATTGAGTGAAAGACGCTGGAGTTCACCGTGGAGCTTAATTTCACGCACCAGGCAGAGAATATATTGTCCTTTCATACTTTTATCCTTTCTTTCTTTCCGACTGACAGACAGACAGCAGCTCTATTGCTTTAATTAGCTCTTTCTCTCTCCCTTTTTCTTGTCCCTGGAATGACCTTGTCTTAATGAGTGTGTGATCACGAGTCAGTTGGGCTTTCAGCTCGCAGCAAATACACAAACAATCCCTCCCTCCACACACACACACACACACACACATATGCATTCAGTCTGTCGCTCTCACAGATACCATTAGCACGGCTCTCGTGGAAATAGAGCGATAAAGAGAGAGAGAGGAGGCTAAAAAGAAAAACAAAGAGGGGAAAAAAGGTGGAAATAAGAACAAAACAACAAACTATTCCTCAGACTACAGGTACGTAACTTTAAACCTCCGTCTTGATGCTCAGAGCTGCTGTAATGCAAATTCATGACTTCTAAACACTCGTTTAAAGCAAAACAAGGTCTCAAGAAGAGATTTTTCTTTTAAAAAAGCTTCACACTCGAGCAAATGCTACCTCTCTCTCTCTCTCAGTGTCTCTCGCTCTCTTGTTATTTCTGAAGTACGCCTGAGGATGAAAGGCTGAGATAACTGCTGTTTTTCTGCCGTTTGAGGCCTTCGCCGGTGCGACGGGCGACTTAAGGGTGTCAGTCTGCTGTCAGGGTTTGATCCGCCGGGAATCTCTTCCTGTGTCCGTAGAATCCGGAGGTCAGCAGGTGTTTGTGACCTCCGAGTCTATGGTTGGCAGAATAAAAAAATAGTGCAAGTTGAAATGTTTCTTCGGCGAGAATGACTAAAAATGATAGGCTGAATCTGGCATTGAAAACTATCAAATATTTTCTGTATATTATAATCATCATGAGTCGTTACTGGCTTAATTAAATACATGATCTTAACTAGTATATTATATCACTGCCGTATGGACATTCATTTGGATACATATAAATAAATTTTTTAAGTCGCTTTGAAACAATATTTATTGTGATAAACTGGAATTGAATCTCAGGTGAGATTTTGTCTCTTTTTAGTTTTCTTTCTTTAAAAAATATAATCAAAAATATAATTTTGGTGTGAAAGATGACATGGTCCATGAGATTCAGCTTTCAAAGTTTTTTGTGGTTTTTCTATACGTCTCGGATGGGTTGATGTAAATGACATTGTTATTCAGGAAACCGTGCATTTCCTGTTTAAACTTCAAAGCGTTTCCTTAGAAAAGCATTTTAACGGGTTTACTGTGGTCCACCTTTTATCTGTCCGGCCCACATCTGTGTCTGTACATCCCCTCTGGGATGAGAGGAGAGAGAGAGACAGAAAGAGAGAGAGAGAGAGAGAGAGAGAGAGAGAAAGAGAGCGCAGTGAGAGAGAGAAAGAGATCAAGTGAACGGAGCTAAACGAAGAGTGTTTTACCTTCCTCCTTATCAACACACATCTCATGCTCCTCCCTTCCCAACAGTGACAGGTGAAAACCTCTCTGGAAATCTCAGTAGCTTACATATGCTGTTTTCTGTGTGTGTATCGTCTGCATGCAGACTTCCACGTACAGAGTATGTGTGTGTGTGTGTGTGTTTTAGAGAGGCCGTTTTTTTCCCAGGGTGGTGTGTGAAGTGGGTCGCTCCTGACTGGAATGAGAATAAGTGGGGTGCCATGCGACCCTGTGAGCATCGGGCCTCAACGCCGCTGCTGTTGCCATAGTTATCGGTTAACCTATCAGAACGAGTCCTGCTCAACTGAACAGCCACCAGCCGCCCGTCTCTCTCTCACCGTCCTTACCTTCCTTCTCTCTTTTTCAGCCCGAGTTTAATGCAAGTTGTGACTCATGTGGGCGTTCACACAGAACGCGTTCTTCCATCACATTGTGCTGCTTTTTCTATGTAAACTTTGTAAAAAGGTTTTCTGGTGTGCGCAGACAGGCTTTCCTGTGGCTCTAATAGTAGAGAGAGATGCTTGCAACACCAAAGTCAAGGGTTCGATTCTCTGGGAAAGCAAGAACTGATTAGAATGTCGGTGTGTTTCTTGAATGCAATGCATAAAAGCATCTCAATCTTACATCAACAATCTGCAATCTCACATCCTTACATAGAAACGTTCTGAACGGCCTGTTTGAAAGTTACTTTGACATTTCTTGCCGTATGTGCTTATAATAAGCAGAATGTTATCTTGTGAACGCTAATTATCTACTGGACGTAGTGTGGTTTAGTCAGTATTATTTTATTTTGTAATAAGAATATGCTGTTGATGGATTTTAACCCAGAATATCTTTACGTTCTGCACATAGTGAGGCTCTAATAAAAAAGAAACTGCTCTGGGATCAGCCGACGTTGTCAGTGGAGATTAATCTCCCGTGAGTCTGGTTGGAACTGTGAATCTGTGTGGGAACTGGTGGTTATATACACATCCGAGCACAAAAGCATGCTGGGTATAGGTGCGGGGGGGAGGGAGGTGTGTGTGTGTGTGTGTGTTTGGGGGGCTTGTATAATTTCTCTCTCTTCTGTTCGATTCCCTCTTTTCATTTGAGCAGCTTGAGGCCGCTTTCTCATACGCTGGGTCACTAAGGTGCAGAGGCCGATGGAGAAAAACAGCCCTGCTTGTGTAAGGAAAACACACACACACACTCTCACACACACACTTTAGATTCTCAGAAGGGTGATCCATGGAAACACACATACACTCGTCGATCCCTGGCGCTCGGGTGGGGAATATTCGGACCGCTTTCTGAACTGACACACGATTCCATTGACTTGATTGACCGAATGATGATGTAACTAAGTGTGTTATGAAACATGCACTGTTATTCAATCAGTTTTATTCTTAGTTTTGTGTATTAAACTATTTTGAGTACTGTGAAAGAGCTCGTCTGCTCACCAAGGCTGCATTTATTTGATCATAAATACAGTAAAACAGTGTAAAATTATGTCAAAAAAGCTGTTTTCTATGTGAATATATAGTAAAGAGTAATTTATTCCTGTGATTAAAGCTGAATTTATTAGATCATAAATCCAATAAAATAGTGTAATATTATATCAATGTAAAACAGCTGTTTTCTATGTGAATATATAGTAAAGTGTAATTTATTCCTGTGATTAAAGCTGAATTTATTAGATCATAAATACACTAAAACAGTGTAATATCATATCAATGAAAAACAGCTGTTTTAATAATACTACTTCTATGAGAATAGGGAAGGTCCTCACCACAGCTATAACGACACAGGCAAACAACATCGTTGGAATCACTTTCAGAAGGTTTTTTCCCAGCTGATGAACAATAAAAACACTGACAGTCGATCAGAATCCACCAGACTTGAATGAACCCAAGCATTCAAAGCACCAGACGACAAAACTGCAGCCTGCTTATAATGCACAAATGTTATTGTCCATTGGTGTGGATGCTAATATAGTTATCGCTCTTGTTGATGGACTTTTAAGCAAGTTTTCTTGGGAAGGAAATGCAATTATCCAGAAGTTTTCTGTTTATCTGAGATGACTGGGATCTTTCAGATTGATTGTTTGACAGATAGATGAATGCAGGTCCAGCAGAACTAATGCTGTTGCAGGATGCGGGTCATTTAGACCCGACGCTTCATTTGCTGTTATAGTGAAAGTCATTATGATGTTTTCAAAGTGTCTAAATGCCTGATTCTGGATCTGCAAGCCTCTGTTTGGCTGTTTTCTCCCTTGAGAGCCATAGAATGGCCGCTTTTGCTTGAAAATAATGATCAGTTAATCAGTGAAACTGCTTTTCCCAGCATGCACCATGCGATTGGCTCACCCTGTTGTAAAGTACAAAGTGTCGCAAGCAGGCAGAGCGGGTGATTATTGATCTCTAGACATGATCAGATGCGGGATTGCACTGCATTTGTCTCACCCTGCCTCTTTCTCTCTGTCTTTCTGTTTGTCTGCGACTCCTTCCCAATCCCTGCGGGAGTGCTGGGTTGTTTGTGTTTGTCTAATGAAGTGAGATGATTGTTTCTCAGTATGAAGTCACCCGAGACTGAAAGAAAAGAAGCAGTGAGGTATGTGGAGTGATTGACAGACTGAGTGACTCAATGGCTGTTAATGAACACACATCAATTTAAAATACAGAGACCACGAGAAATTATCCCCCAAAAAAATCCAAACGCATCACTGTTTGAAACATTAATGTTGAGACACATGATAATCTCAGTGATGTATATGAGAAACAATTGATTGAGAGTTAGTAAGAGATCTTTTCAAATAGATTGTTTGAGGAGGACCTTTCATGTTATTGTGTTTGTCTCCACTAAAGCAGGTTTTCCTGCTTGAATGTTGATTATTTTCCCCATTTTCTCATTGATGCGGCTCGTCTCTTCCCAGTCTGTCAGAAACGCTCTGTTTAGTTCCTGTCTCTATGAAGCCCCTCCTTCTGAAAAGCACACTGTGCTCTGATTGGTCGGCTGGATCGGTGTGTTGTGATTGGTCGAACGCTTCCAGTGTGTTTGGGAAATGCCCCTCCCTTTTCAACACACCACTAATTAACTCAAGCCCCGCCCCTTTATTCTGTGCATTAATAAATATAATGAGGAATAGTGTGAGTGTTTGTTCCTGGAAGAAACTCAAGACTCAATGGAGGCGTTTCAGGAGTTCAGAAACACTGATATAAAGAAGAACTGCAGCTTTTTTCTGATCAAACAGCAACATCACACACTAAAGAGAGATGAACATGGGGAAAATAATAATAGGGCACTTTAAAAGATACTCTTTCTTATGGGTTCAAGAGAGACTTGGTGAAGCCCTTAAAAATTACCTGGCATAAAAACAGTTTTAACAGTATTTGACCGTCAGCTCAGACACAGACAGCACTTACTACTGACAACACACTATGGACTGCATCAGATCAGATCAATACAGGTGTGTGTGTGAGTGAGTGTGTACCTGTTAACAACTGGAGAGTCATGGAAAGTTTGTTTCAAATTGAATTATTAAAGATGATGTGATTTTGTTAATCACAGTGATGCACAGTGAGCAAGATCAAGAGAAACCACTATTGATTTGCAGCATGAGTCAATAGTGTTTTCATTTTCCCCGTAAAACATCAGCCGGAAAAACTTTCATTTGTTTCTGTGAGATGTTGGATGTGTTTTGCAGACCGTATACGTTTCTCAGCCTTGTATTCCAGATGTCAAGCCAACATTTGATGTTGGATTCACTTTAAAGGTTGTTGATGCTTTATTAAAGGTATTTTATGAAAACTGATAATAACGTGCGAGTCAGGGTTATTATCGTTTCACTAGAACTAACTAAAATTATTAAAAACATTTGAAATAAAATAATAGTTGAAAAACTTGATGAAGCACTAAAATTCTTAACTTAATTAAGTTAATAATTATTAATTATTAACTTAAATTATTAACATCTTGACTACAATTATTAACTGTAATATAAGTTAAATCTGAAATAAAAGTAAATTAAACTTTTAAATTAAAATTATTTTATAATAATAAAAACATTTAAATAAAGATTAAATATAATAAATATTTGAATACAAAAATAGATTAAAATAAACAATAAAAATAAGGGTTGTCAAATCAATTAATCAAACATTTATGTAATTCGTGTGTACATTTTGATAGAAATATATACCCATATTATGTACCCATATTATGCAAATAGACTTAAATGTTAGATGCAATTACACGCAATTAATCAATTTGACAACACAAATTAAAATATAAATAAACTGATTTAAAGAAATTATAGAAGTAATATTTAAATGAAAAAAGTAGAATATATGAATCACACTGTGTACATGAGATCATTATAATGGTGGGCAGAGCGATATGTGTGTTTGCGACCTGTAATCTCAGTGCTAATAGGTTTCCGTACACTAATGGCGACGCAGTGGGCCAGAATAAGCGTTTAATAGGGGTGTTCTGGCCCGGCTGACTCATGCAAATCACGCTAGTCTTTAGAGCTCGTCGGGTGGGACCGTAATGCACATCTGCGGTAATCTTAAGAGCCTCTATAGTGAACACAGATGATAATAGAGACAATGCTCTAATGTTACGGCCTACATTTATTTTTTTATTGTCTCTTTCTCTTTGAGTAAACCTCTCCGAGGCCCTCGAGTCATTACAGCTGTCAATGTCAGACACCCAATTAAAGAGTCCGAGTACATGAGATAAGGGTCCGGCCAACACTCTAGGGAAATTATGGATTATACCCAATCAGTTTGTGTGCTGATCTAATGGGCTTTTATATCATCAATACCTGGAGCATGTAAACACATTATGATTGATGGTTTGTGGCTAAAGGAAGAGGCCAAGTTTCTGTCGTCATTTACTTGTTTCGTAACCTCATGTCTGCAGTGGACACAGAAACAGATGCTTTGAGGGAGATGTTTGGAGTTGGCCATTAAACTGCAAACAGACAATTAAATTAGAATAAAAATAGTCAGGACTTGTATTCAAAACAGATGTCCAGGGATCCAAGAGAGTGTTGGGTGTCTATGGAAAAATTAAGAGAAAAAACATATTAAAATTGTAAAAAATTATATATATATAATATATATCCAACACTCTCTTGGATCCCTGGAAATCTGTTTTGAATACAAGTCCTGACTATTTTTATTCTAATTTAATTGTCTGTTTGCAGTTTAATGGCCAACTCCAAACATCTCCCTATATATATATAAACTTAAATCATGAACATTTTAATTAAAATAAATAAATATATTTATTTAAAAAAGGATTAGAATAATGAAATTATTTTATGGAAACTTAGTATTTCCAAATAATATCTTAGACATTTGTATTATTTTTCCCCTTTTAAGCTTTAGTATGGGGGTCCATATCCGCTTGAGGATGATCATATATGTGTCACAGTCTGGTCCTGATCCGCCTGTTTTGCCCCTCATGTGTTCCCGTAGCTGTCTTGTTAGTCTGATTACCCATTTAGTTCGCCACCTGTATGTAATTTCCTATTGTATTTAAACCCTTATGTGCTCCATTGTCTTTGTCAGTTGATAACGTTATGTTGCTTTCTCTGGTGTGGATGTATTTTCCGTGTTTGCAGCCTTGCCTGCCTTTTGTTTTCTTTTGTCATTAAAAGTATTTCAGTTTGATTTCCGAGTTCCTGCGTGGTTTCCGCATTGCACACAGCGGCTTCAGCATTACAATATGGGAGTCAGTGGCATATAAAAGATATACAGTCGAATACGGTTTTGTTGACGGCCTCGGGGGATGCAAAAAAGCATCGAGATAACCGATGATCGAGATAACCAACAGCCAATATGGCGATTTATTTGATGAAGCGATCGGCATGCTATAAAAATGTACATACACTGTATATGTTTGATAACAACAAAAGGTATACAATAAAAACACCTTCGATTCTCCATACAAACCTTTAATTATATTCTCCAACATTGCAAACACAATGTAAACAGTCAAAACATATTCGTGAGGTCATCACACTGTACTAGATTGCATACTTTCTTGCGTTCTGCCTGTCTAATGTGCTTTCTCAACAAATTCAGCTTCATCCCGTCTTTTAATAACCGGGTTCTTCAATCCGCAGCGGCGCTGAGCAGAGCGCACATCAGAACAGAAGCAGGGGTGTGTGTGTGTGTGTGTGTGTGTGTTTATCTAAGCCTCATACTCATTGGTTGGCAACCGCTCATTACCGACCAATGTCAAAATATTTGAGAAAACCAATTAAATCAGAGAAGGCGGGCTTTATGTGCACACAGAAGTGGATGAGGCTTTGGGATGGGGTGGGACACACGGCAGCACTCACTGCTCGTTGAGAAGCGTAAGAACGATATGTGCTTTCACTTCAGAGAGGGCTGCGCGGCGCTGTGAAAGAAACGTCACTGACAGAGCGACTACATGGACCGCGATCCATGTGCAACGCAAACTCAGCGCATGCGGAGTGAACTAGGTACCATCATTAGTCACGAGATAACCATGTGAAGTGCCGAATTTGTCCCTCTTTTGTGCTCGAGATATTAGGGTTTGGCGACATAAAAAAATTGACAAGAGAATCAGACAACTGAAAAGAATCAGAATCAGATCAGTCTTAGACAAATGCTAAGACAAATCTGGAGTTTGGCGGTTCCACTTCAAAAACGTCGACATAATAGGATTGGCGAGTTAACTGTGAGTCGAGATAAGTGAACTCTACTGTATTATATATTCCAAGTGAAACCATTCAAGATTAAAACTAATAAAACGAGTCCCTTTTAAAACGAGTCTTCACATCGCTAATAATGAGCAGTCTTGGTTTTAAAAAGTGGTGAGACGGATGGTATCACTAATCTGAAATATTATAAGATCTCATCCTCTCATTGGGATTAAAGTCGAGCTGTGTTGGCTGATATCTCCCCGAACAGACGCCGGCATTTGTCAACCGGGGAAGAGGAGGGCTTTTGGAAAGCTAATCGGGGACGCGTCCACCTACAAAACACGACTGTAGTCGTTCACAAACAAATGCATGTCTGTAAATAAAGCTTAAGAGCCTCTTGAGCACATGAGATGAATCGCGGTGGCCAGGAGTTCGGGTCAGCAGCGCCTCCCACGGTTACGCCCGCTTTCTCTGCGCACCTCTCTCCGTTTTTAGAGTTCTGACATGCAGCTGAAGTTAGAAGAACCTGCTGTGGGATAAAAACAACGACCTCGGCTTCACTGTGAGTGTGTTTGTGTGCGCATTCAAAGCCCGCTGCCCCACAGAGAAGGATGTTCTTTAAAGAGCCCACCCACTCTTTCTCTCCCTTTATGTCGCTCGCTTTCTTCTTCACACTTTCTCCAAGTGCTGACCAAAAATAACGCAACTCCTCCGTTAATATATAGCTGACTGTGAGAGTCCACCATCCCAAACATAGGCAGGATATAAAACTAACAAAATTAAACTACTACCATGGTTTTTGGACATGCAAATTGGTCATGTCGTATGTTAATATATATATATATAGGGTTGATGTGTCTAGATATTTACATAATTTACAACATAGCACAAGTTGATTGGTTCATGTCCCTTCCGCCCTTTAAGTTCCTCAGGTAGTTGCTACTTGTTCAGTAAACCACAATCTCATATAGAAAAATGCTTTTTTATTTCTTTTTTTTTTTTCCTCTGCTGTACCAAACAGAACCAAACTGTGATTATAAAACCGAGTTCAGTTTTGTTTACCATTACACCCCTACGAAATACATTAACATTGTCATGTCCATTATTACGGTATGTTAAAATCGAGAGTTATATGGTGATGTTTCTCCAGCGTTTTCCAAGTATTATTTACTTTGTGTAAATGTAATGCCATACTGATGTTTAAAAGGTTTGTGTTGCAGACTCTGATCGTTGAATTGCTATTTGAGCTAAATATCAAGGCCTGTGTGGAAAAAGTATGAGTGCGTGCGAGTGTGTGTGTGTGTGTGTGTTGATCAGAGCTGTCTGACAAGCTCAACACACAGTAATAAGAACATTTGTCTTAAGCCGACTGTTTCTGCTTGATTTAAGAAAACTGTCTGAGAGGCCTCAGGTTTTAGTCTTAAAACCCTGGCTTTCAGCATTGCTATGGAAATAGAGTATGCTAAAATGAAACAGACAGACGATTCTTTCTGCTGCCTTTGGGGAGTTATTAAGCCTGCAGAGGGCGCTGTGCCATCAACACCACTGGATCATCATGCCAGCTGTTTAAAACACTGGCAGCTCAAATATAGCAGTGCAAAAACACCAAATATTGTGACATGGCATCATTGTGTTGTCAATGAATGAGTGGTTGTTCAGCGATTTCAGATTTAACCAGTGCATGAAACTCTGAAGTAAACACTGATCTACTAAGTGTAAACTTTGGCCTAAAACAGGTGTAAATACTGATCTAGTGCAGGCGCGTGGGACTGAATTGGCCTTCTGGTTTGCAAGTTTACTTCTTGTTCTTTGTTCTCTATTTACTGATAAATACCACAGGGATGGGCATGAATAATTTTACATAACCAGGAAAAAACTTTAAAACGCCCTGAAGAAGTCTGTGTTTTAAGGATGAAGAGGTGAGGGGATGTGGGTGGGGGTGTTAATGATGGAGCTGTTGCTCTATTTTGGATGTAATTGCTTTGTTCACGCACCTGCCTCCAAATGCACCATCTGTCATCAGCCCGAGAAAAACTCACATAACAACCCAATATGTAACGTCTGAGAATCATGATCTGAGATTTTGGAGACATTTGCTGCTAAAGGATGTTATTTAAATCAAAGATAAGTGTTCATTGTGTTGGCGTCAGTAGATGAAAAACCAAAGTACTTCCGAACCCTAACATGTGAAGCATGTGTTATGCAACAATAATTGTTCTAAACCATAGTATTCTATGGCATATTCACATTTATTTGTGTAGCGCCTTTCACAAATATATATGGTGATGAAATGTATAACTGAGCATCACCATTTTAATTCATAAAAGTGGGAACTAATTCCATCATTTACTAACAGCAATTTGGATAATTCCCCATTTAAATAAACTAAATTGTAATGATCTTGATGGTTATGATCCCTAAATACCAGTGTAATTTAGTATTCGATCGAAAAGTCATGATCTATAGTGTCGAACGCAGCTCTAAGATTTAGTAAAACTGGTATTGAGATGCAGCCTCGGACAGAAGCTAGTAGTAAGTCATTTGTTATTTTAACAAGCACTTTCTGTGCTGTAATGGGACCTGAATCCCGACTGAAATTGCTCGTAGATGTCATCTTTTGCAGGAAGGAGCGCAATTGAGATGATTTAGTGGGTGTTGGATCCAATGACCATGTTGTTGGTTTAGATGTAATGATACGTTTCTTTAACACTTCCTGTCCTACAGTTTTAAAGCACTGCAATGGTTCATGATCACATATGCTGGATATAACAAAAAAACAAAACAAAGAAAGCGTGAGGGTAATGAGCCGTTTGTGTGTGTTTCAGGGGTTCAGAGAGGTGAGGCGGATCATATTTAGTGATACTATGCTTTCTGGAATATTCTGAAAGATGTTTGCAGGGTGTGTGTGTGCTGATACTCCATCCTCTGTGCTTAACTTTTCTCTGGAGTGAAATTCATGGAAAGACACAAATGTCAAAAAGTCGATTTACAACACATCCCATTTATTTTCCATTTGAGAGGGTTTTGCTGGCTATGAGCTCTGTGTGTGTATGTGTGTGTGTGTGTGTGTATAAATATGTGTGAAAGTGATTTGGGATTACAGGTGCCTGGCAGGTTTTATCGGAGACCCGGCAGCTTTATCCGGGGCACTTCCATCTGTCTGAGTGTATGTAAGTCTCCAGGCTTAGTGTCGCTCTGCGTGGGTTTCTCTCTCATGAATCTGCTTGTTTGATTTGTGTCTTGTGGCTTGTGTTTACTGAGATCAGATGCCTCAGTAACGCTCTGACCTGTAGTATTAACGGCACTGCAAAACCGGGGAAAATCTTCTAGATTCATCCGTGGTGACTCTGTGCTGCATGCGGGTCAGGGATTTGAACACACTTCGGTAATAAGCGTGTGCGTCGGACGTTCTCCAGATATGAATGATTCCTCAAATCGTGTTGTTGAGGAGAGTGAGCTGGTACTTTACCAAGAGATCAGATGCACCATTATCCTGTTAAACCACCTGGCAACTGCCTTGCAACCACATAACAATGCCCTTTACCACCATAAACAATACCACCATAACGGCGAGTTTCGCACAGGCAAACACCCTCATATTTTCTTCAGTAAATCTAGTTTATTAAGTCCAGGCCTCATCTGAGAGGTGTGATGTGATCATTTGTCTGAGGATGAGCGCCATTCTAGTAATTCACAGAGAAAGAAATGATGAAATCTTTAGTTATGAATTTTGTTTGAGATGTTCATGTTCATGTCAGTGCAGCTGTCATGTGGCTCTCATACTATGATGGTTGTTTAATATTTATATTGTGTTTATCAATTCACACCAAACCGAATTTCAGCCCATAAACAATAAATCTCACTGCTGCACCTTTGTGCTTCTTATACTTATAAATCTCACCAAATAAAGCAGCTGAATGCGAGCAGAAATATCGCACGCACAGTGTTGTGATATGCGCTGTCACTTTTCTTATTCTCTAAAAGATGACCTGTTGACAGTTTCTTGTATCAACAGCAGAAAGAATGTTGTTGCAATGTAGCTTGTAGAGAAGCTGTTAACAATTCACATTTCCTCCCAGTTCCAGCATAAACAGCCTTCAAGTTATGTCGGCATGATTTTTTTATGAGATGAGCGCACATGAACACCACCATGTTGTAATTACAGAGCGTTTGCTTTGAGTACAGACCCAGCTAGCAAAATATTATAAAACATTTTTACTAACATTCCCATTGAGTTATGACAATGTTATTTATGAATGTTCTCTGAATATTCAAAATGTACTGTTTTTCCAATGCTTTAAAAATATTTTCTTCCTGGCATTAATTTTCCAAACATTGTCAACATTACTTGTGAATAATCTCTGCATGTTCTGAAACCAGTGGGCGGTGTGACCAAAATCTTGAATCATTTTATTTCAGGATAACAATATACACTCACCTAAAGGATTATTAGGAACACCTGTTCAATTTCTCATTAATGCAATGATCTAATCAACCAATCACATGGCAGTTGCTTCAATGCATTTAGGGGTTGGTTCTGGTCAAGACAATTTCCTGAACTCCAAACTGAATGTCAGAATGGGAAAGAAAGGTGATTTAAGCAATTTTGAGCGTGGCATGGTTGTTGGTGCCAGACGGGCCGGTCTGAGTATTTCTGCTCATTTACTGGGATTTTCACGCACAACCATTTCTAGGGTTTACAAAGAATGGTGTGAAAAGGGAAAAACATCCAGCATGCGGCAGTCCTGTGGGCGAAACAAATAGGAAAAAGAGGCTACAATTTGCACAAGCTCAAAAATTAGACAGTTGAAGACTTTTAAAATGTTGCCTGGTCTGATGAGTCTCAATTTCTGTTGAGACATTCAGATGGCAGAGTCAGAATTTGGCTTAAACAGAATGAGAACATGGATCCATCATGCCTTGTTACCACTGTACAGGCTGGTGGTGGTGGTGTAATGGTGTGGGAAAAAATGTTCTTGGCACACTTTAGGCCCCTTAGTGCCAATTAGGCATTGTTTAAATGCCACGACCTACCTGAGCATTGTTTCTGACCATGTCCATCCCTTTATGACCACCATGTATCCAGCCTCTGATGGCTACTTCCAGCAGGATAATGCACCATGTCACAAAGCTCGAATAATTTCAAATTGGTTTCTTGAACATGAAAATGAGTTCACTGTACTAAAATGTCCCCACAGTCACCAGATCTCAACCCAATAGAGCATCTTTGGGATGTGGTGGAATGGGAGCTTCGTGCCCTGGATGTGCATCCCACAAATCTGCGAGATGCTATCCTATCAATATGGGTCAACATTTCTAAAGAATGCTTTCAGCACCTTGTTGAATCAATGCCACGTAGAATTAAGGCAGTTCTGAAGGCGAAAGGGGGTCAAACACAGTATTAGTATGGTGTTCCTAATAATTCTTTAGGAGAGTGTCTATCACAATGTAGTTATTTTTGCTTTAAGTAAGGTTTTTATGATATCAATATCAACAATCGACAAAGACATGGAAAACATGAGGGTATTTATGCATGGGATAATAGGGAACAGCTGAACGACTAACGAGTGGAGTGATTGACAAGACAGGTGCAGGAAATGACACAGGAAAAACAAGGAAGGTAACAGGAAGTGAAAAGACATGACACGACTGTGACAACGTTCACTTAAGATATAAATGACTTTGTTAACTTACAAATTAGATTAGATTAGATTCAACTTTATTGTCATTGTAGCGTAATCTATACGGCACAACAAACGACCCACTGACGTCAAGCTCTTTGGGGGATTCTGCAATTTATTAAAAGAGGACAGTCAACATACACTCTCAGCTTTACTTTTCTTCTCTCAGCTGCCTCTCCTCAGTCACAGACAATACTGAGCACATTTCAATTCAGCACATTTCAATTCACATACATTTTACACAAACTTTCATTCAAACCAAACTCTTTCTCTTAATCATTAAACTCAGTTACATACAAGAAGAAATAAAATCAAAAATCACATTAACAACACTTTATAACATTACTACATTGGTCAACATTCTACTAGATCGTATAGTGGTTTTTTGGTTCACATACCTGCAATTTATTAAAAGAGGACAGTCAACATACACTCTCAGCTTTACTTTTCTTCTCTCAGCTGAAGAATGCATGGAAAAGACATGTTAAATGCTATCCTCTCTAACAGTGACTGCAGTTCAACTTAATACACAAAACACGAAATTGACTGTAAACATACAATTTACAATTACCCATGGAATCACATATATCTACAATACTAACACACATTTATACAGACAGAATCCACCGAAATTATATGTAGAAAACTTATCAACAGAAAAACCCGCGCTCTAATTTGGCGCGCGGGCGGCAACATAAAACAAACACGTGCGCGAACTTAATTTGGAAATAAAACTCTCTTATTGATGAAAACTTACATATGACTACTTATTCTAGTTATAGGAACTTATTACAATCAATATCAACTCAAAACTTTACTTAATTTTACATATTTCTCGCTCTTTATTACAGAGCTCCCCGAATACATACCTGCCTCTCCTCAGTCACAGACAATACTGAGGGAGAGCAGGTGCGACCCGTCCCTTAATTCTGACGTCACACAATAACCAAATTTAACATATCAATTTTAAAACAAAAATGAATAATTTTCCCTTGTTTCTATAACCAATATTCACAACATACATCCATAACAATATAAAAATAAAACGAAAATAAACGTATTTCTTATTGAGACACTTAAATGTTTGCTGGAATAGCAGCAAAACTCCCAACATTACACTCTCCCCTCCTAAATTTCAGCAAACTTTAAGACCATAGGTGAGACATTTTTCCTAAAAAGAAGGATACCCAGACATTAGTCATTCAAAAGAATAGCAAAACATTTCGCTTGGGAGAAATATGCCCTTATACATATAACCATACATCCCTCAATTAAGTACTTCTCAATCCCTCTTAAAGTTACATTCACTCAACTCAGATCATCTTTTTTTTTTTTTTTTTACCTTCTTTTGTGCACCTACTAAATTACTTTAACTCCCCACTAAACTAGAGAGGATTCTGAACAATTCTGATAATGTGGTTCTGCAATCTGGCTCAGCCACAATCATGCTCATACACTCTAGTAGTCTTTTCACGGGTTTCACCACCCTTCCTGACCTAGTTTTCACTGTTCCCTCACTAGGTTTCTTGACAGATCTGGTGACTTTTCTCTGAGTGGCTCTGGATCTATTACTCTGAATTTGAGATCTCTGACTCTGATTTGACTCAATATCCAAGTCCGATTCTCTCTGTATGGCATCTGTCTCTGCCTGAACGCGGCAACTACTCACAGATCCTCCAGATATCTCTTCATCGTTTGAACTGGAACCAGACACACTACTCATATCATCCGTACAAGACTCACTTTCATTGGTGTTATCTGTATCACAAGAACTTGACAGTTCAGTGGAGTTGCTCCCTTCTGTACTATGATCTGTAGATGCCAGATCATGAATCTCTGTGACTTCCTCAGGGCTATGTTCTTGAACAGAATGTACTCCATTGGGCTGAGACTGTTTAGGACTCTGACCTTGTAAGATCCAAGCAGCTATCCGACTGCTCCTCGTTCCTCTTTCAGAACTAGACAATGAGCTTCGGTTTTGCTCTCTCCTTTCACTTAATCCAGTCTCAGAGATTGTAGAAGGTCTCGTAGACTCAACTTCTGATTCCAAGGGAAGAAAGTTCACAGGGAGCAGGAAATTACGGTGAACCACCCTACTTCTCTTTGTGGCTGGGTCCTCAACTCTGTAGATATGTAGCGTAGAGTCTTTCCACGTCACCACATGAACCACCGAATCCCACACATCTGCCAACTTCCTTTTTCCTTTCTCCTTCTTATTCACTAGGAGGACACGATCTCCAATTTCCAATTCAACACCTTTCGATTTCTTGTTGTACTCCTTCGCTTGCCTTTTCTGAGCTCCTGTGGTGTTTCCTTGAGCGATCTTCACTGCTTCTCTAAGATCCTTCTGAAGAGACTCCACATATTCATCATAACCCTGCACATCATCATTCCTCAGGGCACTTCCAAACATGATATCCACAGGTAGACTAGGCACTCTGCCAAACATCAAATAGAACGGTGCAAATCCTGTTGTTTCATGAGTGGTACAGTTGTAAGAAAAGGTGAGTGTCTGTATCATCTGAGGCCATCTCTCTTTTGATCGAGGAGGTAAGGAGCGAATCATGTTTCCAAGTGTGCGGTTAAATCTTTCCGTTTGCCCATTTCCCATCGGGTGGTAGGGAGTAGTATGGGACTTACGGACACCAGACACCAACAGTAGCTCCGCGATCAACTTGCTTTCAAAGTTGGCTCCTTTATCCGAGTGTATCCTCTGCGGAAAGCCATATACACAGAAAAACTGATTCCACAGCTTCTGGGCTACAACTTTAGCTGTCTGATTAGGGCAAGGAAACGCATGGGCCAGTTTTGTAAAGTGGTCTGTTATCACAAGGACGTCAACATTTTCTCCATTTCTCCCTTCTGCAGACCAGAAATCGATACATACGAGTTCCAGCGGGGAACTTGTTCTGATCGATTCAAGAGGTGCTCGAGCCTCAGGTTCCAGAGTCTTCCCAACCACACAACGCTTACAGTGAGAGACATATCTCTTTACATCCGTATCCATACCAGACCAGAAGAATCTCTGACGCACCAGGTGGAGAGTTCTGCTTTGTCCTTGATGACCAGCATCATCATGGGTACCTCTAAGGGCGGAGGCTTTCAGAGAATCTGGCAGCACAAGTTGGTATCTGGCTTTTCCCATCCTATCCTTCGACTTGCGGTAGAGAACACTGTCCTTGACTTCTAACTTTTCCCAATGCTTTAGGAGTCTCAATACTGGAACTGACTCCTTGTCCTTCTCTCTTCGGGATGGTCTCCTTCCTCTGACAACAAAAGATATTACTCGAGCAATGATGGGGTCAGCTCCCTGTTTTCTCTGTATTTCCTCCATCGAAAAGACCGGAAGTGTATCCACTCCTCCCTTCGTCAGACTGTTGGCACAGCGGGTCAGCTGTGCACCCCGTACTGGCCTACTGAATTCCCAATCCAGACAGGACTCAAGGATAGCTTTCACACCTTCACCTCTTATCTGGCTCAAACTCCCAACTTGGACACTCTGAACACTATCCTCAGAATTTTGATGAAGTACATTCACTGACAATCGGAGAGCCTCTTGCAATGATTCTCTGGTCACGTGAGCCTTATCCTCCAGAGCTTCATAGACTTCCAGAGTCCTGGCAAAGGGACGTCGACTTAAAAGATCAGCAGGAATGTTCTGAGTTCCGGGTATGTATTTCAAGTCAAAGTCAAACGGGGCCAGCTTGGACACCCACCTTTGCTCACAAGCATCTAACTTGGGTTTAGACATGATGTATGTCAAAGGGTTGTTATCTGTTAGCACTGTGAACCTGGCTCCTTTCAACCAGTGGGTGAACTTTTCACAAACTGCCCACTTTAGAGCATAAAACTCGAGTCTATGAGCTGGATATCGGGACTGGGCTTTCGACAGGGTCTTACTTGCAAAAGCTACAGGTCTGGGCTTTTTCTCTCCTTCCTGTATCTGACTCAGAACCGCTCCTAGTCCGTCCATAGATGCGTCCGTGTACAAGAGGAATGGTTTGTTAAAATCTGGATGTGCTAGAATCACGGTGTCAGTGAGCGACTGCTTGATCTTTTCCACAGCAAGGCCACATTCAGAGGTCCAGTCTTCAGAGCTCAAGCGTTTGGCTTTAGGAACACGCGAGACACCTTTCCCACCTTTCTTCCCGATCTTCTGTCCAGCAGTTAGTCTAAACAGTGGTTTGGCCAATGCCGAGAAGCCCTCTATGAAATGGGAATAGTAATTCGCCATTCCAAGGAAAGATCTGATCTTCACTGGTGATGGGGTCTTTCCATCCTCCTCCATCAAATCCACCACCCTAAACTCACTGATTGCTGATACTTTTGTTGGGTCTGTTGCAATACCACTCTCTGAAACTATGTGACCTAGGAACTTCACAGTCTTCCTCATGAAGTAACACTTCTTCTGGGACAATTTGAGGTTATGCTCTCTGAGTCGCGAAAACACCATCTCAAGGCGGTCGAGTGCCTCTTTCTCAGTCTTTCCGAACACCAGCAAGTCATCCAAGTAGCAAAGGAGGGACAAGTAGTTCTGATCTCCGAATATTGCAGTCATCATCCGAGAGAATGTTGCAGGACTGTTGCATAATCCCTGAGCCATCCGATTGTACTCATAGAGACCCACTGGCGTTGTGCATGCTGTGTATTTTCGGTCTTCCTCATGAATTGGGATATTATAAAACCCAGATGTTAAGTCCATGGTGCTAAAATAACAGTTATTTCCCAAGGATGCAAGGGCATCAGCTTGGTGAGGCAAGGGATATGCGTCCTTTTCTGTCCTTTGGTTAAGCCACCTGAAGTCAGTGCATATCCGCAATTCACCCGAAGGTTTCCAAACCAAGACTAGAGGCGAGGCCCACTCACTGTTGGACTTACGAATGATACCTCGTGCCTCCATTTCGTCCAGGGTCTCTCTTAATTTGTGGTAATGTGCCGGTGGAACCCTTCTATAAGGCAGTCGGAATGGTTTTTCGTCTTTCAGGTGTATCCGGTGAACAATATTCTTGACTTCTCCACAATCTAACTTATCACGGGAGAAGATGCTCTCATACTGCATAATGAGGTCCGCCAATTTCTTCTTCCATGAGTCATTAACTTCACAAGAGTCAATATCGATCTGTGTCAGTCCCAGATCTCGCAACTCAGCTGTGTAATCTGTTTGCAACATCTTGTCGTCTTCGCTAAGTTTACGAATATGAACAACATTTTGAAGGACCTCTCTCGAGCCACAATTCACATGGTTTGTAAGCTCTAACTCTTCAAGAGCAAGACACGGGTGCACCTGAGCAATCTTTGCGTTCCGACGTAACACTACAGGTCGATCCAACATATTGATGACCTTTACAGGAATCCACTTATCAGCCCATAATGGACACACACTACGAGCAATCATTATGTTTCGTGGTGAAGACTTGGAAGTGGAGGACTCTACCATCACAGTACTCCCGACAGACAAAGGGACTTCCTCTTTCAACCTTCCCCAAACAAGATGTTCATGTTGAGGCTCCAGTGTCACACACTGTCTTAATAGTACAGTGCCAACTCTTTTTGGCATCTTGTCGCCATGCCAACGGTCAACATTGGAGAGTAAGCTAAGGAGATGATCATTACCGTTTTCCTTAACAGGCTGTGAGATTTTGTCCCAGTACCACTCTGTGTTCTTGACCTGCTGAGTCACGTGTCTTAAAACATTGGAGCCCACTATCATGTCATCTTCTTGGCCTGGAACAACTAAAAAGTTCACGGTCATCTTACATCCAAGCAAATCTATATTCAGTTCATATGTACACTTTGGCTTTGTCTGAATGCCTCCACAACCGGTTAACACTTTCTTTGTGGGTTTACTCATATTATCACAAATGAGACTGTGATCCTGAAGCATTTGCTCAGCTGATTCACTCAGGGTACATGTTACAGATCCACTGTCTACAAGGGCCAAAAGTTCTACTTTTCCTTCAACTAAAGCTGTAGCATGAAAAAGATCATCTTCATCATTCACTTTTGTGTAGACTGCTTCTTGAGGGAAGTGTGAACTACTTGCTTCACACTCATTGCTTACATTTTGGGTCAGGCTGTAACTGATTTTAGTTGGAACGTTAACTAAACTCCCTGGGGATTTTAGTTGGCTGGTACCCACACTGTTCCCCTCGCAGTGTGGGCTTTCTAGTTTAAAGGCCGCTCAGGATCAGAAGATCCTCTGGTTGTTTCTCGTTTCATTGGTTTTCTTTTGGGGCATTCAAAACCTCTGTGTCCAGTCTCATAGCATGTGAAACACAGTCCTTCTTTAAAGCAGTGTGCCTTTGTTGTGTGATCAAGGGCCTTACAGACTCTACAGGAGCCTGAATATGCACTTGACTCTCTAGACGAGGCTTTAACTTGCTCCCCTTTCGGCTCTTGAACCCTCTGTGAGATAAGAATCTGTTCTAGGATAGACACCGCTCTACCAAGAAGGGATGGATCAATACCACCGGACTGATTACTGCCAGAAGCTTTCTGCTGTGTCATACACCAGGCACCGGAGGGCTTTTCCTCTTCTTGTAATGTCCTCTCAACACTAGCTGACTGTTTATCTCTATGATGGCTGTCTATCAACGCTTGAACCTCCCTAGCAGTCCAACTCTCCAGTGGTCTACTCCGTAAAGCTGCATACAAGGTAGGTTCCGGACAGTGCCTAACGAACATCATTGTAACTTCATGACTAGGGTCTTCAACTCTTTTCCCTTGTCTCTGTAGGCACTCATCAGCAAGGTCAACAGCCTTATTAAGTCTGATCCAGTAATCTAGACCACTTTCTGATCTCCTGGGCAATGTCTCATAGAAATCTCTCAAAGGGGTAGTGGAGGAAATTGCATCCCCAAAATGTTGTCTCAGGATTGAGAAAATAACATGTGGGTCTCTACTCACATTAATTAGGGGGTTATTGCGAATGCATGTCCTTACAACATCTTTTGCACGGCCCATCAGCCTATCCAAGATCTCTTGGCCTTGTTCTGACACACTGAATCCTTTCCTGTTTAGATATGTTTGCATTAATTCCTCCCACTCACCAATGGTGTGTCTGTCTGTTTTGTCACCTCTGAAGGTCGGAGGTTCTTTGATGTCTTGATGCTTGATAACTAGGTTGAGATTCGACCAGTCAGGTGGTTGAGCTGAGGACTGTTGGACATTTTCTCTCTGTGCATTTTGCCCTGTTGATGACAAGCTGGCGGCAATCTGGTTACCTATTTCACTGCCTAACTGCTTCATTAGGTCTGCCATAGTCTGCCATTGGTTCGGTTGGTCACCTCCTATAGGGCTACTACTATGAAAGGCTGGTGAGTCACATCTTCTACCTGACTGATTTGGGTTTTTGACCGGTGGGAAACCTACTGGAGTAGCAATCGTGTCATGTTCTAACATGCTATTCAATAGAGCCCCCCGCCCAAACCCAGTTGAAACTCTTGGGAAACTTGGTACAGCATTCATAGGGGTAACATTCACATGATCAACATTTGCATCTTGCAACTCTTCATGTAATCTAGTGTGTGTATGACTGTGACGGTCCATGTTTGAATCCCACTGCTTATCTGCTACCCGGAGTTCTCCTTGAAGTCAGTGAAGGGTTCTCCCGGCGATCTGCGATGGCTGATCTCTTGAAATCCGGGTCACGGCACCAATTTGTAGCGTAATCTATACGGCACAACAAACGACCCACTGACGTCAAGCTCTTTGGGGGATTCTGCAATTTATTAAAAGAGGACAGTCAACATACACTCTCAGCTTTACTTTTCTTCTCTCAGCTGCCTCTCCTCAGTCACAGACAATACTGAGCACATTTCAATTCACATACATTTTACACAAACTTTCATTCAAACCAAACTCTTTCTCTTAATCATTAAACTCAGTTACATACAAGAAGAAATAAAATCAAAAATCACATTAACAACACTTTATAACATTACTACATTGGTCAACATTCTACTAGATCGTATAGTGGTTTTTTGGTTCACATACCTGCAATTTATTAAAAGAGGACAGTCAACATACACTCTCAGCTTTACTTTTCTTCTCTCAGCTGAAGAATGCATGGAAAAGACATGTTAAATGCTATCCTCTCTAACAGTGACTGCAGTTCAACTTAATACACAAAACACGAAATTGACTGTAAACATACAATTTACAATTACCCATGGAATCACATATATCTACAATACTAACACACATTTATACAGACAGAATCCACCGAAATTATATGTAGAAAACTTATCAACAGAAAAACCCGCGCTCTAATTTGGCGCGCGGGCGGCAACATAAAACAAACACGTGCGCGAACTTAATTTGGAAAATAAAACTCTCTTATTGATGAAAACTTACATATGACTACTTATTCTAGTTATAGGAACTTATTACAATCAATATCAACTCAAAACTTTACTTAATTTTACATATTTCTCGCTCTTTATTACAGAGCTCCCCGAATACATACCTGCCTCTCCTCAGTCACAGACAATACTGAGGGAGAGCAGGTGCGACCCGTCCCTTAATTCTGACGTCACACAATAACCAAATTTAACATATCAATTTTAAAACAAAAATGAATAATTTTCCCTTGTTTCTATAACCAATATTCACAACATACATCCATAACAATATAAAAATAAAACGAAAATAAACGTATTTCTTATTGAGACACTTAAATGTTTGCTGGAATAGCAGCAAAACTCCCAACATTACATCATTACACAAGTACAGGTACAAGGCAACGAAATGCAGTTTAGGTCTAACCAGAAGTGCAATAGCAGCAAGTGCAGGATATATACAATGGTTGCATAAGTGCAGGATATGGAGATGTACAGGATTTACAGGTAATATGTACAATGAATATAAATATACAGATGGTTATTACTATAACAGGTGAGTGTGTGCTATAAATATAATTACAGGTGTCTATAAACAGCATAGTTATTGTAAACAGTTGTTACTGTAATGAACAGTCGGCAGTGCAAATGGCACAAATAAGTAACAGAGTGAGCGAAGAGTCTATAAGGGTAGTAGTGGGGGGGGCAGTGAAGGAGTCTGGTGTGGTGGGGGAGTCTGTGAGTCTGTGAGGGGAGTGGGGTGGTGGGGGGGGAGAGAGGAGTCTATGAGGGGAGTGGGATGGTGGGGGGGTAAGAGGAGAGTCTGTGAGGGGAGTGGGATGGTGGTGGGGGGGTAGGAGAAGAGTCTGTGAGGGGAGTGGGATGGTGGTGGGGGTAAGAGGAGAGTATATGAGTGGAGTGGGATGGTGGTGCGGGACAGATGAGTCTATGAGGGGAGTGGGATGGTGGGGAGGAGTCTATGAGGAGAGTGGGATGGTGGTAAGAGGAGAGTCTGTGAGGGTAGTGGGATGGTGGTGAGGGAGAGGGGAGTGGGATGGTGGTAAGAGGAGAGTCTGTGAGGGGAGTGGGATGGTGGTGGGGGAGAGAGGAGTATATGAGGGGAGTGGGATGGTGAGGGGGGCGGGGTGAGGAGTTTATGAGGGGAGTGGGATGGTGGTAAGAGGAGTCTGTGAGGGGAGTGGGATGGTGGTGGGGGGGTAAGAGGAGAGTCTGTGAGGGGAGTGGGATGGTGGTGGGGGTGGGAGGAGAGTGTATGAGGGGAGTGGGATGGTGGTGGGGGAGAGAGGAGAGTCTGTGAGGGGAGTGGGATGGTGGTGGGGGGGAGAAGAGTCAGTGAGGGGAGTGGGATGGTGGGGGGGTGGGAGGAGAGTGTATGAGGGGAGTGGGATGGTGGTGGGGGAGAGAGGAGAGTCTGTGAGGGGAGTGGGATGGTGGTGGGGGGGCAGGGGGGTGAGAGGAGTCTATGAGGGGAGTGGGCTGGTGGGGGGGTTAGAGGGGAGTTTGTGAGGGGAGTGGGCTGGTGGGGGGGTAAGAGGAGTCTATGAGGGTGGTAGGATGATGGTTTAGGGGGAGAGTCTATGAGGGGAGTGGGATGGTGGGGGGGTTAGAGGGGAGTCTGTGAGGGGAGTGGGCTGGTGGGGGGGGGGGGGGTAAGAGGAGTCTATGAGGGTGGTAGGATGATGGTTTAGGGGGAGAGGGGAGAGTCTGTGAGGGGAGTGGGATGGTGGTGGGGGGCAGGGGGGTGAGAGGAGTCTATGAGGGGAGTGGGATGGTGGGGGGTGAGAGGAAAGTCTGGATGGGAGTGGGATGGTGGTGGGGGTAAGAGGAGAGTCTGTGAGGGGAGTGGGATGGAGGTGGGGGGGGAGAGGAGTCAGTGAGGGGAGTGGGATGGTGGGGGGGAGAGGAGTCTATGAGGGGAGTGGGATGGTGGGGGGGTTAGAGGAGAGTCTGTGAGGGGAGTGGGATGGTGGTGGGGGGGTAGGAGAAGAGTCTGTGAGGGGAGTGGGATGGTGGTGGGGGTAAGAGGAGAGTATATGAGTGGAGTGGGATGGTGGTGCGGGAGAGATGAGTCTATGAGGGGAGTGGGATGGTGGGGAGGAGTCTATGAGGAGAGTGGGATGGTGGTAAGAGGAGAGTCTGTGAGGGTAGTGGGATGGTGGTGAGGGAAAGGGGAGTGGGATGGTGGTAAGAGGAGAGTCTGTGAGGGGAGTGGGATGGTGGTGGGGGAGAGAGGAGTATATGAGGGGAGTGGGATGGTGAGGGGGGCGGGGTGAGGAGTTTATGAGGGGAGTGGGATGGTGGTAAGAGGAGTCTGTGAGGGGAGTGGGATGGTGGTGGGGGGGTAAGAGGAGAGTCTGTGAGGGGAGTGGGATGGTGGTGGGGGTGGGAGGAGAGTGTATGAGGGGAGTGGGATGGTGGTGGGGGAGAGAGGAGAGTCTGTGAGGGGAGTGGGATGGTGGTGGGGGGGAGAGGAGTCAGTGAGGGGAGTGGGATGGTGGGGGGGTGGGAGGAGAGTGTATGAGGGGAGTGGGATGGTGGTGGGGGAGAGAGGAGAGTCTGTGAGGGGAGTGGGATGGTGGTGGGGGGGCAGGGGGGTGAGAGGAGTCTATGAGGGGAGTGGGCTGGTGGGGGGGTTAGAGGGGAGTTTGTGAGGGGAGTGGGCTGGTGGGGGGGTAAGAGGAGTCTATGAGGGTGGTAGGATGATGGTTTAGGGGGAGAGTCTGTGAGGGGAGTGGGATGGTGGGGGAGAGAGGAGAGTCTATGAGGGGAGTGGGATGGTGGGGGGGTTAGAGGGGAGTCTGTGAGGGGAGTGGGCTGGTGGGGGGGGGGGGGGTAAGAGGAGTCTATGAGGGTGGTAGGATGATGGTTTAGGGGGAGAGGGGAGAGTCTGTGAGGGGAGTGGGATGGTGGTGGGGGGCAGGGGGGTGAGAGGAGTCTATGAGGGGAGTGGGATGGTGGGGGGTGAGAGGAAAGTCTGGATGGGAGTGGGATGGTGGTGGGGGTAAGAGGAGAGTCTGTGAGGGGAGTGGGATGGAGGTGGGGGGGAGAGGAGTCAGTGAGGGGAGTGGGATGGTGGGGGGGAGAGTAGTCTATGAGGGGAGTGGGATGTTGGGGGGGGGGGGAGAGGAGAGTCTGTGAGGGGAGTGGGATGGTGGGGGTGGGGGTGAGAGAGGAGTGGGGTCAGCAAGGGTTAGAGTTCAGTAAAGAGACAGCTCTGGGGAAGAAACTGTTCTTTAGTCTGCTGGTTCTGGTCCGGAGGCACCTGAAACGCCTGCCGGAGGGAAGGAGGGAGAACAGTCTGTGGGCTGGGTGAGAGGAGTCCTTGAGGATGCTGCGAGCTCGACGCAGACAGCGTTTCCTCTGGACGTGCTCGATGGCAGGAAGTGAAGTCCCTGTGATGCGTTGATGTCACTGACTACTATCTTAAACATTCTGAAACTAAGAATTAACAATACATTCTGTTGCTGTACATAAATCATCCCTGTAGCAGATCTAAACAGGTGGAGCTGGGGAGGGTGGAGGGTTTCTGAAAGTGCAACACAATCTGCTACATCAAAAAATAGGCAGGAATTTGAATGTTTAGCAGCAGGTTCATTCGTTACCAACACAGCGGGAACATGTGCCCTATGGAGAATGATGTAATGATGTAGCCTTTCATGACAGATCTTTGCATTAAGACCAAATAACTCTGAATGATGGAGAGTCTATTAACGACACTGAAAGAACTTTCGTTTATAATTTTCAAAGAACCTTTCCAGAACGTTCTAACAAGTATATATCGATTGTTGACTGACAGCACTCTCAGTTTTTTCAGTTTCATTAGTTCAAAGATCTTGTTTCATTCGGCTTCTTTAGAACGTCTTGTTGTTTTTCCAGTAAGCTCCATCCTCTGATCACTGAAACAAACAGCCAGAACCCAACAAATCTGTGTTTGGGTCTGAGTCAGAGTAGCTGGATCAAGCGTGAAGCTTTTCCTCTCAAAGCCAGACTCAGCGTGGATAAAACCCTGTCAATCACAGCACACAGAAAAACACCCCGACACTCTGAGCAGTCCATAAGATTTACGCTAGAAGCCTTCGAAGTAATATGATCGCTTTAAGGAACAGACCCAAATTTTGGTGGAGCTTTTGTTTTTTTGACCATCCTCTTTCATTCCATGGACAAATAATTTGCACAGAAATCACGTTTTGTGTGATAGGAAGGTGAGTAGATAATAGTATTTGGCTTTCTGAGTGAACCATCGCTTTAAGAGTCAATGCACCAGGCTTACAGAAATCTGTCAATTGCGAATGACGAGTACAGCTTTGTTTTGTGCGTGTGTGCGCGCGCGTGTGTGTGTGTGCGCGTGCATATTTCACTCTGATGGATCACGTTGTCACCCTCTCCCTCCTGCTTTTACACTGATCAATGAGCTAATGGAGTGTTAGAGTGGGATAACAGCTTTACCTCAGTGCACACACACACACACACACACACACACACACACACACACACACACACACACATACACACACTTGGTCGACCCCCCTCAGGTCTTCATTCTAAGAAAGCACAAGTCATTTGTCATGTGACACTAGTGGACTTTCTTTAGGGTCTGCAGAGGTTAAATGTGGAGATATTCATGATGTCTGTCTAGCAGGATCAAGAAAAATTCAGACTTGAAGAGTTGAGTCAAATCATGAGTTGATATTGAATCAAAACGTACTCTCTTACTTCCACCAATATTGATCGATGATTTTGATGACATCACTGCACAGCAGTTTCTCATCAGATTTTCTGTCCAATCAAACGCCAGAAGAATCTAAAGCTCCACCCCTACATTATAAACAGACGCTGAAGCTGCGGCTGAAATCAGTCACTCAATCGAATTCATTGTTTTCTACATGGTGAACGGCTCATAGACACTATATAGGGAACAGGGAGCAATTCAGACAGTGTGAATATCTTTCATTGGGGGAATGAAGTCTGGTTCGACGTTAGTGTCAGTGAAGCGCCGCAGATCCAGAGACACGACAGACCAGAGCGGATCATATGATGGAGAAATGTTTTAAAGAGAGATGGAGGAGATTAGAGGAGAAACGGTTAGAGATCAGGAGGAAACTGTAGCTTTATCGAGCTCAACGGCTCTGAGCTGTGATAGAAACTCAACGCTATTGGCTGTTTAAAAAAAGGGGAGGGGCTGCTGGATATGCCCCCCCCCCCACTTCCTGTTTCAGTGTAATTCACATCAACATATGTGTCCAAAACATGAATAATGCTGTGCATTTCAAGGCTCTTCAGTAGGACTTTGAATTTAAATGTGCAATTCTTCATCTAGTTTGCTAAAATAGTTCTGGTATTGAATTAGACTCTATAAGACACCTAAACCTGCTGTCTGGTCCTCAAATCTCAATGCTACTGTCACTTCACTTGAGGCTAATCCTCTCTCTCATCCGATATCACAGATTCACTTGCAGTGTTGCTAATCAGGGTTTGGAGGGCAGATTACGTTTTAACGATCCAAACCGGTTTATATGTCATGACTCATGAGTCTCTGATTGGCAGGTTCTTGCCCATCTGACTGAAATCACGGTTATTATGTGACGCTGACAATTTCACAGTCTGACTGATGTGGAACAGCTCAGGTGTGTGCGAGCGCCTGCTGCTCACTCCGGCCCAGAAGACACACGTCCACCATGATTAGCACACTGATAGAAATAGAAATGATGGGACGAATCTCTCAGAAACAGAAGTTTTTCCATTTTGATGTTCTTTTCATGACAATTCAGCACATTTTCTCCCAAAACTGTCATTGCTTTAATAGATCTGGGTGGTTTACTTTTGCATCTTTTTCTATTAATTTCTCATGACTGTAAAACAATATTTTTATTTAAAATGGGAAGAAATTAAAAGCACTTAATCAAATAACATTTAGCAGAATGTATAAATACATCACAGTAATGATGTTTTATAGGCTTTGTTTTATTTATATATGACCTGGACATGTTATTGATACATTTCATGAGATTCACCCAATGACAGAAAATGGCTGAGCAACTTTTACACAAGGCAGAACTTGGAAAGAAGTCCTGCAAGCCAGTGCTTATGGGCACAGCAGGAAATCAGCCAACCAGAAATAGGAAGAGAAAAGGAGAGAGAGGGAGGCTCATAAGTAATTGAAATGGAGGTGATGTCGCCCATGGGCTGCACTGCTACTGTAACTGAAGTGCAGCCGAGCGTTTGGGATAAAATTGCTTTCTAATTATTCAATCCACCTTTACTTTCCCTCCTGAGAGACCGAGAGAGAAAGACTAAAAGAAAGAGAGAGAAGGATAATCTTTGGCTGTATGTTGATGAAGCATTTACATGTTGATATTTGTCTGATGTTTGTTTTGTTGTATTATGAGCCATATCTTTAATGTGCTTCCCCCCCCAGAATGCAGCAGCAGTGGGTCTGTGTGGCTTTATTAGCCCTCCTGACTGTCACAACAACGCTGGCACAGGGTGGGAAAACAGATAAACAAGGTACAATAACACATACAACAGAACACACTCCACTCTATATCATCCACACCGCTCCATATCAAACATACTGCTCTATAGCAGTGGTCCCCAACCCCCGGGTGAAGTGGTACCGGGCCGCGGATCGAATTCGTGAGCGGTGATACAATCCCCCCGTCAACAATCGCGCGCACCCCCCCATACCTATCACCCCATACTACTATATCACTCCATACTGCTCTATATCACTCCATACTGCTCTATATCACTCCATACTGCTCTATATCACTCCATACTGCACTATATCATTCCATACTGCACTACATCACTCCATACTGCTCTATATCACTCCATATTGCACTATATCACTCCATACTGCTCTATATCACTCCATACTGCTCTATATCACTCCATATTGCACTATATCATTCCATACTGCACTACATCACTCCATACTGCTCTATATCACTCCATATTGCACTATATCACTCCATACTGCTCTATATCACTCCATACTGCTCTATATCACTCCATACTGCTCTATATCACTCCATACTGCACTATATCATTCCATACTGCACTACATCACTCCATACTGCTCTATATCACTCCATATTGCACTATATCACTCCATACTGCTCTATATCACTCCATACTGCTCTATATCACTCCATATTGCACTATATCATTCCATACTGCACTACATCACTCCATACTGCTCTATATCACTCCATATTGCACTATATCACTCCATACTGCTCTATATCACTCCATACTGCTCTATATCACTCCATACTGCTCTATATCACTCCATACTGCTCTATATCACTCCATACTGCTCTATATCACTCCATATTGCACTATATCACTCCATACTGCTCTATATCACCTCATACTGCTCTATATCACTCCATACTGCTCTATATCACTCCATACTGCACTATATCATTCCATACTGCACTACATCACTCCATACTGCTCTATATCACCTCATATTGCACTATATCACTCCATACTGCTCTATATCACTCCATACTGCACTATATCATTCCATACTGCACTACATCACTCCATACTGCTCTATATCACTCCATACTGCTCTATATCACTCCATACTGCACTATATCATTCCATACTGCACTACATCACTCCATACTGCTCTATATCACTCCATATTGCACTATATCACTCCATACTGCTCTATATCACCTCATACTGCTCTATATCACTCCATACTGCTCTATATCACTCCATACTGCACTATATCACTCCATACTGCACTACATCACCCCATACTGCTCAATATCACTCCATACTGCTCAATATCACTCCATACTGCTCTATATCACCTCATACTGCTCTATATCACTCCATACTGCTCTATATCACCTCATACTGCTCTATATCACTCCATACTGCTCTATATCACCCCATACTACTATATCACCTCATACTGCTCTATATTACTCCATACTGCACTACATCACCCCATACTGCACTACATCACCCCATACTGCTCTATATCACTCCATACTACACTATATCACCCCATACTACTATATCACCTCATACTGCACTATATCACCCCATACTGCACTACATCACCCCATACTGCACTATATCATTCCATACTGCATTATATCATCCCATACTACTATATCACCTCATACTGCACTATATCACCCCATACTGCACTATATCACCCCATACTACTATATCACCTCATACTGCACTATATTACCCCATACTGCACTACATCACCCCATACTGCACTATATCATTCCATACTGCATTATATCATCCCATACTACTATATCACCTCATACTGCACTATATCACCCCATACTGCACTACATCACCCCATACTGCACTATATCATTCCATACTGCATTATATCATCCCATACTACTATATCACCTCATACTGCACTATATCACCCCATACTGCACTACATCACCCCATACTGCACTATATCATTCCATACTGCATTATATCATCCCATACTACTATATCACCTCATACTGCACTATATCACCCCATACTGCACTATATCACCCCATACTACTATATCACCTCATACTGCACTATATTACCCCATACTGCACTACATCACCCCATACTGCACTATATCATTCCATACTGCATTATATCATCCCATACTACTATATCACCTCATACTGCACTATATCACCCCATACTGCACTATATCACCCCATACTACTATATCACCTCATACTGCACTATATTACCCCATACTGCACTACATCACCCCATACTGCACTATATCATTCCATACTGCATTATATCATCCCATACTACTATATCACCTCATACTGCACTATATCACCCCATACTGCACTATATCACCCCATACTGCACTACATCACCCCATACTGCACTATATCATTCCATACTGCATTATATCATCCCATACTACTATATCACCTCATACTGCACTATATCACCCCATACTGCTCTATATCAATCCATACTGCACTGTATCACCCCATACTACTATGTCATCTCATACTGCTCTATATCACTCCATACTGCACTGTATCACCCCATACTACTATATCATCTCGTACTGCACTATATCACCCCATACTGATCATTATTCTCCACACTGCTCTAAATTGACTCTCAATGCTTTGCTATCCCATATTACTCAATATCACCCAAGACTGATCTAAAATGTCCTCTATATCACCCCACAGTGCTGTGTGTTTCCAAATACACACTGCATTATATTTTCTCATGCTGCTCTATAGTATCTAGTATAGTAACCCCATTACCAGAACCTTTCACTGCATTTTATCACCTTATACAGGTCTATAGCCACACACACACACACACACACACACACACATACAACTGTAAGGTGCATTATGAAACTGTGCGCTCCCACTGTGACAGGTAAGAGAGAGCGTAAGTCAGACTGTGGCGAATGGCAGTGGAGCGTGTGTGTGGCTAACGAGGGTGACTGCGGCCTGGGCACCAGAGAGGGCACACGCACCGGCACTGAATGCAAACAGACCATCAAAACCCAGCGCTGCAAAATCCCCTGCAACTGGAAAAAGCAGTTTGGAGGTGAGAAGCCGCACAAACACAGGTTACACACACACAAGGTACAGGGTAAATAAGCCTGTGTTGTGGAGTAACAAAAATTCTCACCGAATTCTGTCCTCAGAAATGACACGACTGTAGTGAGAGCCAAAAACAACCTGGCAGAATATGCCACTGTGTGTGTATGTATGTGTGTGTGTGTATAAGAGAGAGCATATGCCATCTTCCCTCGGGATTTGTAGGTATGCACATAAACTATCAACAAACACTGAAACTGTAGGGTGTTTTCTCTCAGAAATCTCTCTCTGGGAATGTGTAAGACAGTCTCGCTCTGAAAGAACATCAGAAATCCCAGACTTAATAAAACATGATCACAGTAAACGAGAGATGAATCCTCTGTGTATTTCTGTGTAGTTCAGTGGCCATGTCAGTGTAGTTTACTGTTGAAATGCTGATGTCTAGTGCAGAATTTATTCTCCAGAGTTTATAAGAGCTCTATTTCACACCGGCCTCGTTTCTGAGGGTCTTGATTCAGGACAGCGGCCATTCAGCCGGAGGGCTGCTGCATGTAATTACATTCTCTCTGCCTTTAAATATGTCATTAGAGACAATTTTGTGCTTGATTGAAGCAGTTTAACCCCCATCCATTCTGTGGGAGACCGAGAGAAATCGCTCCAACATATGGACTGAAAAATGAAATGAGACGAGAGATGAAATAAAAGAACGAAAGCATAGATTGGTTTTACATCAGGATACAGATTTTACATTAGACATTAAGTGCCAACTCAACAGAGTACCTAAATTGTGTATCATATAAAATCGCATTTGATGGCCTCATGCTTTCGGCAGCCAATCATTCACCTCGCAAAACAAACTGTGCTCGGCACAAACCTTGTTGTGCGTCAACCTGTGTTTAATATAGTCAAGGTTGTGTTTTCGTTTCTCTTGTGAAGTTTGCAACCCATTTTACTTCCATAATCGGATGTATTTCAGAATGAAACAGGATATTCAACAAGAAAAATTGTGGTTATAAACTTGGAGTTATTGCATGGTGAAATGTTTCTCTGTATGACAGATTGTTGAAAAATAAGACACAGACTAAAAAATATTAGACATTTATTTCTTGAGAATAACATTCACTGATGAATCATAAACAAACAAGCATTGAGACGATACATTTAATTGCATGTATTTTTCTTTGTGTTGGTTTTGCATTTACAGTGCATTTTATAATGTCGTTTCTGAAATGTTGCATAGAGTTTGTTGCGTGTGAACTTGCCAAAATCAAGCTGTGCTTTTTGTGTTAGTATGATTGTGCTTGTGTGTGTGTGTGTGTGTGTGTAAGAGAGAGAGAGAGAGAGACACTGTATGACAGTGAGTGTGTGTGTGTGTGTGTGTGTGTGTGTGTGTGTGTGTGTGTGTGTGTGTGTGTGTGTGTGTGTGTGTGTGTGTGTGTGTGTGTGTGTGTGTGTGTGTGTGTGAAAGAAAGAGAGTGTGTGAGAGTGAGTGTCTGTGTCTGAGTGTGTATGAGTGTGTGTGTGAAAGAAAGAGAGTGCGAGAGAGTGAGTATGTGAGTGAGAGAGAGTGAGTGAGTGTGACTGTGTGTGTGACTGTGTGTGTGTGTGTGTGTGTGTGTGTGTGTGTGTGTGTGTGTGTGTGTGTGTGTGTGTGTGTGTGTGTGTGTGAGAGTGTGTGTGTGTGAGAGTATGTGAGTGTGAGAGTGAGTGTCTGTGTATGTGTAATGTGTGTGAGAGTATGAGAGTGTGTGTGTGAGAGAGAGAGAGAGTGTGAGAGAGTGCGTGTGTGGAGAGAGCGAGCATGTAACTGTGTGTGTGTGTGTGTGTGTGTGAGAGAGAGAGAGAGAGTGTGTGAATGTGTATGAGTGTGTGTGAGAGAGAGTGAGTGTGTGTGCATGTGTGTGTGTCTGTGTATGTGTGTGTGAGTGTGTGTGTGTGTGTGTGTGAGAGAGTGTGTTTGTGTTGGTTTTGCATTTACAGTGCATTTTATAATGTTGTTTCTGACATGTTGTATATAGTTATGTTGCGTGTGAACTCGCCGAAATCAAGCTGTGCTTTTTGTCTTCGGCAGGTGAGTGTAAGTATGTTTTCCAGGAGTGGGGAGAGTGTGATTCGACTACGGGAATGAAGACACGCACTGGAGAGTTAAAGCGAGCGCTGATTGACGCCAACTGTCCAAACAATGTTAGTGCCACCAAACCCTGCGGCAAACCCAAGACCAAGATACAAGGTACAAGAACACACACGCAGACATATGCTAAACAATGTGATCAACTTAAATGAACCAGAAGCAATATCGACTGATTTGATTAGACTGCCAAAAAAAAAAAACACAACATGTTTATATTAAAGCAAAGCATCACAGGGGAATAAGGGGAGCATTTTAGTCACTATAGTTAATTAATCACAGTACACAGTGAGACAATTGTTTTGTATTACAAGTTTTCAGCAATGTTATGTTAATGAATGCAAATGAGGCAGTATCTAATTAAATATGAATTAATTAGCATACATTTCCAGAACAGAAATCTGAACATTATATAAAGTCAGGCTCAAAATAATTGTTTCGTTTTGTGGACTTATTGGACTTAAAGGTTTTTTCAGTTTCAGTAAAACTATTAACAGCATTTCTGTTTAATGGAATGAAGCTGAAATAAATTCAAATATAAATATTAGTTGAAAAATTCAAACTGAATGAAAATGAGAAAATGAGAAAATGTTCATTTTGCAATAAACTGAAATAAGTTGAAGTTGAAGCATTTAAATATTACCTGGAAATAAATACTTTTTCTATGAAATAAAACTAAACCTAAGAAAAAGACAAGAACACATAAATAAATGACTAAAAATTAAACTAAACATGAAAACTAAAAATATAAAATTAAAAGCCAATCAAAATGTTAATAAACTATAAAAAAAAATAACACTGATAAAATTCAGGCGAATGATATTTAATGAACAAACCATCAGAATATAGATAGTATATAATATAAAGTAATATATAGTATATATAATATAAAGTTAAATAAATAGATAATAAAACTAAAAATTTCCATCTATAAAATTAACTCTTAAATATTGGATCTTTTCTTTTTTTAAAGGATTTGCATGTAGTTTCTTGCCTTGACAATGATAAAAAATCCTAAATGAGCCATACTTATTCACAAAGGCACTTTTATTTCTGGATGTAACTTCAAATAAACATGCAGCAATATGATGTCATGTGACAGACACATTGCAGTCATAATATTGCTATAGAAATATTGACCAGTAAGGCCTTTCAATTCTAAAGTTTCATAAATGCTATGGCTTGACAGTTGTGTGTGTAATTGTTGTACATCATACTGTTATATAATGAATGCATTGAGATGTTTGGCAGCATTCGCACTTTACCGCAGTATTTCTAATGCCACTGTCTCCCACTGATGATAATCCTCATTTGTAAGTCGCTTTGGATAAAAGCATTTGCTAAATTAATAAATGCAAATATAAATGTTGCCAACCATTCAGGCTAATCAAAAGAAATTCGTCTTGATATTCCACCGACCGGTCTCATTTTTCAGTCTGAAAGTTGCAGATTTAATTTTCCGCTGCAAAAGAAGAGACACAAAGAGGCAGTAACATATGCATTTATTAAACTGATAAAGAAGAGCTTAATTATGTTGTGATGTGATTGTGTTTGGATGAAATGGACAGTGAACAGATGCCAGCTTTTCCAAACCTATTCTTACTTGTTAGTATTGGCATAACTGTTGTTAAGATCTTGATCAGGCTGCTGAACCAGAAAAGAAAATGAAAGAAAGGAAGGGGAAGTCGAATAGATGGATTCGGCTGTAATGGATGGGACGAGTCTTGTATACTTGTCTAATTTATCAGGATTTGGACTTGAGCTCAAGTGCTTCTGCCACCCTGATAGAGTTTAAAGAGCCGAATCCATCATCAAACATCAGGAGGAACCCAGAGAGATGAAGGACGGACCGCAGGAAAGACCATTCGTGAAGCAGATGTTCAGTAGACGAGATATTGCAAATGTGTCGCGTTCGGATTTGTGTAACTCAATATAAACTCAAACATTTCTTAATAAATAGCTCTGTACTCTTAATGTGTGAACAGCTGAGACATTTGAGTCTGTGTGAGTGTGAGTGTGTGAGAGAGAGAGAGAGAGAGTGTGTATGTGTGTGTGTCTCAGTGAGTACAGGTTTATATTACAGGTGTATATTACCGGTGATCTCAGGTTTTACTATCCTTGTGGGGACATTTGGTCCATTGTTAGGACCAGCCAGCAGTGATATATATATATATATATATGTATATGTATATGTAGTAAAACTGCGTTTTGGTTAGTTAGTGTAAAGAGAGAGAAGATACAGATTATACAGAATGTGAACTAGTACAACTTTGGGGCGTCCCTGTAAGGATAGTTAAACCGAATGTGTGTGTGCGTGTGTGTGTGTGTGTGTGTGTGTGTGTGTGTGTGTGTGTGTGCGCGCATGCATGTGTGTGTGTGTGATATCTGCAGGTAATGTGTATTTGTGCCCTTTTACGTGTGCCAACAAACACAGGACAGAGGTGATTAGAAACTCCCTAGAAATTCCCTGCAGATGGACCATAATCTCACACACACACAAACACACACACACACAGGGTCAGAGGGGCGTTGTCGCCTGGGTCTGTTTGAGGTGATAAGAGCGGCAGCAGAGAGGATTGTGGGGGTTTGGGAGAGGGTGCCACTGTCACAGATGGATGAGCGGAGGCTGTAAACAAGTAAACACACACACACACACACACACACACACACACACACACAGCAAAGGCTGTCTCACCTGTTAGTGTGTCTCGCTGTACGGCAGGCTGGAAGGGACATCACATCACTCATGTTTTTCAGCACTAATATCTAAACATTCTTAAATCAAGACACATTTACTGGAGAAGAAGCAAATCACTGAAGATATTGAGGCTTGTCTGACAAATACAGTATCTGTCGATGGGTCAGAACATAAAACTAATTTTCACTTTAAATGAATGGGAATTAAAGTAGCCCACTGGTAATGACTCAAGTGTTACCAAATCATTTGGATCAGTGTTGTAAAAGCACGTTAACTCCATTATCATTGTTTGCTTTTGGGGTTTTTGTAAGGTTTTGCATAGTGATGGATTCCCTTGGTAACACTTGAGCTTCACTTTATTATCAATTATATGTTATGCATTATGCATATTCACATTAATTATGAACATATGAGCTGCATATGTAGTATTCTGGGAAATATTAATTACTGATTGGCTAATAGTGAACTTCTCCATTCAGCTGAGTGCTATAATGAATTCATCAATCAGTTTCTTGTTGGTTAATAGCAGTTAATGCTCATTTGTTCCAGAGCAGTTATTCATTAATGACAGAACAGAATTATAAAGTGTGACCGAATTAATATCTGAAGTCACTTTTGCTTCTCCAGTAACTGTATCTTTATGTTTGTCCTGGAAAAAAAGTCACAAACACAGAAGAAGAACACTTTAAACAGCCTCTGATTGGCCGGATTATGACGCTTCCGTCTGTTTCTGTCTCTGTCTGTTGGATGTCAGGTCACATGATCTGGCTCGTACTAAAGGCTGATTCCCTAATAACAGCCTCAACCGCTGGGGTCCATCCAACTCATGAGATGCAGATGCTGATGTGTGTGTGTGTGTGTGTGTGTGTGTGAGAGAGAGAGAGAGAGAGAGAGAGAGAGAGAGAGAGAGAGAGAGAGACTGTGTCTGTGTGTGTTAGAAAGAGAAAGTGTGTGTGTGTGTGTGTGTGTGAGAGAGAGAGACAGTGTGTGTGTGTGTGTGTGTGTGTGAGTGTATAAATATACACACATAATTTACACTGAAACAGCTCAAAACAAATAGCATGGGTGACTGGGCCGTTTCTCCATCATTCTGGATCAACACTGGACTAATGTCACTCTTTTGGGGAAATTAAATTGAACACAAACTATATAATTTTAAGTAATTTTATATATGTATATAAATATATAGTGTGTGAATGAGAATATAATCGACATTCATACTATGAAATGAAATAATGCATTCAAATTAGAATTCTGCATCCTGTTTGAATGCTTTAATAAAACTAATGCTTTAAACTAATGCTTTAATAAAGACATGAATTATTCCTTCTCATCCATAAATGAGCTTGTTTTGTGTTTCCTGTCATTGTGTTTTGAGTTATTCATCATAATAGCTTTATTTGCTAGAACTTTTCTCCAAAAGTACATCGCACATATACAGCAAATCTAATAAATGCACACATGCAAGTTCATTTTGAGAAGCAGGAGAGACTGCAGTGAAGGCCATTGATCTCGTAGAAGGGATGATCGATTTGTGATTTGTCTTTTCTCTTTTCTTTGGTTTCGTTTTATGGTAATTAGATGTTGTTGTTTTTGTGTTTGGTTCGAATGGGTTTAATCTTTATGTAAATGAGATGCTAATGCATTGAGCACTTTGTTGGAGTTATTGACATGTAATCATCATCATCGCTCAGTTTAATGAAGATTTTTGTTTATTCTGTGTGAAAATGCTGGAGTTCTGGATATTTGGCAAGTTCAGACACGACTGCAGATCGCAGGTGTTGATGAAGATCAACTTTTACACTTGATAAACTTTGATCAACAGGTGACATCCAACGTCTCTCTCTCTCTCTCTCTCTCTCTCTCTGTAAATCGAGAAGAATGTTAATTAAACTAAGTCAAGGTTCATTTCATATCTGAGATGAGATTTATGCAGAGGAACAATATCCTAACATAACAATAGAATAATTCAGGCCAGTGCTATTATTGTAACTAAATCTATTGAAACATTTCTGTTATTTGAAATAAAGCTGAAATAAAATAAAATATAAATATTATTAGAAAAACTTTTAAATATTGCCTCACTAAACTGAAATAAGTTGAAGTTGAAGCACAAAAATTATTAACTGGATATAAATAAAAACAAAAAGTGAAATAAAAACTAAACTAAACGTGTAGCAATATTTAAAAAAGCACATGAAATGACTAAAAATTTAACTAAAGTTAACATGAAAACTACAAATATAAAAGCTAATTAAAATATTAATACAATTTACAATAAAACAATACAATTACAATAAAATGATGCTGATTCAGGTATATTTTTGGATTTCTACGGTTAGTTTTCCCATGTTTTCTCAATTTTTGTTATCATGCTAAAATTACACACATGGATAAAAATTGTTGTATATTTATATACAACATGGTAGCATCATAATATTTATACATAGTAGCTTTTTTATTTAAATGAAATATGGTCATTTAACATTTTACACAATAAAACAAAAAAATAGGGTCATACTAAATAAAAATATGAGACTGTGTGAGAAAAACAATCCATAATTAACAGCAAATAGAATATGGGGTTAAATTGTCATAAAAATAACATCACAATGCAAACACTTTTAATGTGCATAAAAAAGTTTAATTTACTTAAAGGAGGGTTATTGTAGTTAAGCAAAACGTTTTCTTGAAATAAAATTAATCTTAAAAAGTTAACATTTTATTTCAGCTAGTTTCTGAATACATTTCTTATTTTCATTCAGTTTAACTTGATGCATTACTATAAGTAAAACTGAAATAAAAATGAATAAAAACAATATAGACATATATTGAAACATATATAAGAAAGAAGAACACAAGAAAGACATATAAGATATACAACTTATAAAAATGACAAAAAAACACAACACAATTACTGTGTCTAAAATTAAAATAACAGAAAACATAAACTAATACAAATAATTAATACAAAACTATATTAGTATCTTATACATACAGTATTCTTAAAATACTCAATGAGACAAGTTTTAATGAGACTCATGTCACTGATGGTTGTTCGTTTCTCTCCACAGATTCACAGAAACCAAAACGGGACGGGAAGAAGAAGGAGCGAAAACCGATGGACTAGAGCAAGACACGCTTTCTAACACTATATTTTTAGATCATTTGTAGCTTTAATATACAGCTCACAGAATAATAAATCAATGAGAAAAGATGGACAAACGAGTCTACTAAAATCTTCAGCTGAATCTTCTAATGTTGACACAGAATATCTTTAAAAAAATATAAATTAGTGAATTCTGGGAAATTAAGTCAGCTGTCCATGAAATGAAAGTTACAGTAATACCTTGAGATATGAGCATAATCCATTCCAGGACGAGTTCGTAACTTGAGTTGCTCGTATCTCAAATAATTTCCCCCATAAGAAATAACAGGAAAAAATGTATCTGTTCCGTCCCTCTAAAAAACTCCCTTATTAGTTCTTTTAATAATGGAAAAAAATATGATTTTATTCGCTATAGAGAAAATTATAGTATATAAGGATTCCTGTTATATAAAATAAAATTTGGTTTTAGTTATGAGTTCTTACCTTGCGAGGATACAGTAACGGTTAATGGCGGCATGTGCGGAGGAGGAGGAGGGAGGGATTACGTAGATTACGTAGAGAACACAAACACAATACGGAAGACTCGCGGGAGATGCGTACAGAAGTTGACTAATGCGGCAAATCCATGGCAAAAAGAAACGAGTGCAAAACCGATGTTTCCGTGCTTGTAAATTACATCTGCGAGCGGATAACAGATCGACGCGGAAAAACGGGATCTCGCGAGCACACGCTCTTCTCTCGACTGCTGTTTTTGCTTGTGAACACTTTTATTTTAGCTGGCAAACACGTGAAGTGAACGAGTAAGGGCATGGGCTCCGAGTCCTCGACCACCTGTAAGCTGCTCTTATCTCAAATATTTACTTGTATCTCAAAGCAGAACATTTGCTCGAAGGCTTGCTTGCATGTCAGGGCGCTCGTATCTCAAGGTATTACGGTATTATTTTTTATGTGCGGCATTTTAAACATTGATCATCTGATGTTTCTGAAAAATCCCATACGTCATGTGAATGAGAACATATTAATGGATATGCATACTGGACTAATGTCACTCTTTTGGGGAAATGAAATTTAACACAGATGATATAGTTTCATATAATTATATAGTGTGAATGAGAACATAATGGATATTCATACTATGAAATTAAATAATGTATCATTCAAAACTGTTCTTGCATTCAAACTGTACTTACATTTTAAAATGACAAGCTGAGGAGTGAAAACACAGCTGGAGTCAAACTAATGCTTTAATAAAGACATGAATTGTTCCTTCCCATCCATAAATGAGCTTGTTTTGTGTTTCCTATC
>JAWRVZ010000042.1:1315000-1442500 GCA_037043235.1 Rhodeus uyekii
TTAGATTTGCATCCCTGGAGACCCCGAGCACTCAGAACTCATCCACTTTAACATACGGGCACACCGAAGAGCCTCTTCAACCCTCTTATTGCTCTCACAGAACACACGACAAACACACACAAACCCTGCAGCCAGATACCTGCCGTACTGTCATCGCAGACCCTTCCATTTAACAAAGCTTTAAAGTCAACATGAGCCCATTGACTTCCTTAACACATGTTTCTGGTCTTATTTTTATGGCGCACATTATTAAAATGGTCTTTAATGGTTTTCTTTTAATGATCTGGATAACATCAAGTTGCACCCTATGTTAAATCTTGTTGAATGTTCTAATTACACAAGTAAATGGGCTTCATGTTGACTCGCTTCTGTGGACTTATGATGCTCATCATCCAGCATGCAACCACACACACGACACGGATACAGTACATGATTATATACAGGTATATACAGGTGTGATTTTATACTGAAGTTCAAATCCATTTGGTTTGGATCTTCAGTCAGCCCTGTTGTCCCCTTATTTATGTATTATTGAATAGTACAGACTCCAATCTGACCATTTATAAGCTCTTATTTTTTTGTACTTTTAACATTTTTGTTTAGAAATCAATTATTTTAGCACTTCTTTTCCTTCTTTTGTGACATGCATCACATCTATGTCTGTAAAGTGCTACAACAGACTATCTATATATAAAAAACAAAGAATGCAAACACACACCTGCCCAAACACAATCTGAGGACTGCTTTTCTGTTCTTATTTTAGAAGAATATCTGATTTAAACATGGTAAAATGTGTTAAATATAGTACTGCAGTCTGATTTGTAGCTGACAGTCAAAGACACAACAAAGATGTAGGATTTGTAAAACTGTGTATAGCGGGTGTTGATGGGACTCCTGGGTATAATTTCTGATAATTTGAACTGGTTTTACTTTCTTTTGACCTCTGCACACATACAAACACATCCACACATATACCTTTGTCACCAGAACACACACGTGTAAAATATAACGCATGCACACACACTATGTTGGTGCTCATCGAGTGGAGCGTATGTTCTTGTACTGGCAGAGCAGCAGCTGTTTGAAGGTCTTTTTGAAGGTGATGTTGCAGAGGGCGTAGCAGGCGGGGTTGATCGTGCTGTTGATGTAGCAGAGCCAGTATCCGATGGTCCAGACGGTGTTGGGAATGCAGCTGGAGCAGAAGGTGTTGATGAGGACCATGACGTTGTAGGGCGTCCAAGTAGCCACGAACGCCACCAGGATGGCCATGATGGTGCGTGTCACCTTCTTTTCCCGAGAGGACGGTGCCTTTTTCTTCTTGGGCGGCTGCTTGGTCATCTTCACAATCTTCCTTGCCACGTGGTTCTGCCTCTCGGCCGCAGGGACGATCTCCACGGTCGTGTTTGAAGGTGCGTAGCAGTCCCCCTTTGGTGATTTGGTGTTGATCTTGATGCACGTCAGTTTGGAACCACCAGCTTTGGCGCGTTGCCTAGCTGGAGCTTGGTTGTCTTCGGCTCTGGGTGGTGCTGCCTCCTCCTTTTGATTGGCGCCACTGCCAGAGGTGGAGTCATTGGAGCTTTCTTTTTCCTCTGCAGGAACGCAGTTTCCTCGTCCGCTCTCCTCTGCTTCTCCGCTCGCCGTGGATGGAGCTTTGCCATTCTGGAGTTTGGCATCATGCTGGTTGGCGGCATCATCTGTTAGCTGGGTCTGTCCTCGGTCTGTTTCTTCAGCTGTTAGGTTGTTGTTGGTGGGTTTGTTGGCTGTGTTTTCACGGATCTGATTGGAAGAGGCCACTTCGAGGTTGCCACCTGATGGCTTGCGGTTGTCCTTCTTGACACGGCTCTTGCTGGCACGGGATATCTGCCAGTACAGCACCATCATGATTATGACCGGCAGGTAGAAAGCAGCTATGGCTGTGCCGAAAGTGACCGCGGCATTGGAGAAGAACTGAATGTAGCACTCCTTCTCTGGCACTGTGCGCCCGCCAACGATAAACTGCCAGAACAGGATCGCCGGAGCCCAAAGGATGAAGGACAACACCCATGCCGCGGCAATCATCATGCCTGCCATTTTGGTCGTCCTCTTCACCGGGTAGCTGAGCGGCTTAGTGACACAAAAGTATCGATCGAAACTGATGATTAGCAGGTTCATGACAGAGGCATTGCTAACCACGTAGTCCAGCGCCAACCACAAGTCGCACACAACTGGGCCAAGAGGCCAGTATCCAATCACAATGTAGACTGTGTACAAGTTCATAGAGCAAAGGCCAATGATGAGGTCAGCACAGGCCAGGCTAAACAAGAAGTAGTTGTTGACCGTCTGCAGGCTTCTGTTTACCTTGATGGAGAGCATGACCAAGATGTTCCCGATAACGGTCACCAGACTTAGTGAGCCGGCCACCAGCACAATGAACACCACCTCCACTGTCTTATATGGGCTCTCGTCCACTGGCTCCATGGTCTCATTGCCCTCAGAGGCGTTCCAGAAGGTGAGGTTTATTGTTTCCATGGTGTCCATGCTCAGATACAGCTGGTCAGTTCACTATGGGCAGGACGTATGACTTATGACACCTAAATGGGAGAGAGAGGACATTTAGTATGTTGCAAATTAAGAGTGAAAGAGTGAAAAATTATGGATCTGAGGTTCTTCATGTGAGTGTAAGATACTCAAAAATGAAAAAGACAAACAGTCCCCTTTATCTTACAAACAGTACTGTGAGAGTACCATGGTAAAGTGATGATTTAATTTTTTTTATTTTGTTATTATAAGGGGAAACGCAGTACAAGTAATGTAAATTACGTAATCAGATTACTTTTTTTCAAGTAACTAGAACGCATTACTTACAACAAAAATCTGAGTTACTTGTTAAAAATAAGTAACGCAAGTTACTTTGTTTTCCATTTATTGACTGACAGTTCTTGTTTTTTTTGTTGCTTGCGCTGTGTAAGGATAACGATTTTTATAGTTACAGACTAAATCTAAGCGTGGATTTATTAATCTCACTCACTCAAAACAGATTCAGTAATCGTGAAAAACAGTGAAATGCAAACTCAGAATATTCTACAAACCTGCAATACATTTTTGTTAAATAACAGAATTATCCCTTCTGTATTTAATCTCACTTTATAAACCAGTGTCTTTAATGCTGACCTTTTGATCCAATTCAACGAATGAATAAGGAAAAATTACTTGAAGTATCACATTTGAGTTTTGTTTTGTTCTTTTTATTCCTGAAGTAAGTGTTATTGTTATTTAGTTTATTTTTGTTAGCAAGCCCAACCCAGTGACAAAAAGTAACTCAAAAGTAATGTAATGCATTATTTTCCTGTATCTCAAACAATAGAGTGTGGTGCTTGCAATGTCAAGGTCATGGGTTCGATTCCCAGGGAAAGCAAGAACTTATTAGAATGTCAATGTGTTTCTTGAATCAATGCAAGTCACTTTGGATAAAAGCGTTTGCCCAACAAAATGAATGTAAAATCAAAGAATGAATGTACTTTCCATAAAAAGTAACTAATGCAATTTGTTACTTTTTTTATTGGAGTAGCAATATTGCAATGCATTACTTTCCCCAACACTGATTATTATTACAAATCTTATATATTCAAGAAAATCATCACTCATTAATTTTTTAAAGAAATTCAATAAGTAACCTGATAATCACACAATTAATATGGTCTTTTTTTATAGTCTTTGTTTTTATATTTGATTTTTTTTCCAATTTAATGTGAAGTGTTGATATAATGTTTCTATACTAACTTCTTTTCTCTACTTTTGTTATTTTATATATATAAACAAAATATCAAGCAGAAGTTAATATTTTCCCGCTGAAATAACCGTCACTGCATTCAAGGAGAAACGGCAGGAAGCGCGTGAGATGAGGCGAAGTTTACCTCATATTTAGTTTGTAAAGTAATAATTCTGGTGTATAAAATGAAAAATAACCTAATAACCAAAAGCCAAATAACTAAATAGCCTAACAAAAATAACTTAATAACTCGACGAGGACCTCTGCCCGCCGTACTTGTTAGCAGAAAGCGATGAGGCGATTCAATATGAGGACGGACGGCGTTCAGCTGAGGGGATTCATGAAAAACCTGCTTTAATTATTACAGTAAGTGTGTTTTAATACATTCCCGACTGTGTATTTCACACAGAGTGCCTCAAAACATCACCATTTCAAACCAAGATACTAATATCCAGTCATATTTCAAAGAAGCGTGTGGTAAACTGATTGGTGTCCATGGAAACAGCGGTGTAGTTTAATGTGATTTAATATGCGGTGGCTTAGTGTAATTGAACATGGAACTAATTATTTTTTTGGGGGTATTTTCGATGACCACACACTCGTAAAACATCGAAATGTCTTGTTTGAGTGCCAATTCATCACGTCAATTACAACGTGAAGGGCATGTTTTCACCTAATGGGAATAATGAAACGGATTAAATTAAGTGCAAGTGAAATTTTGAGCATGAAAGCCTTTCAAGTTCTGCTTTAAAGTCAAAGCGCGCGCGCGTCTGATCCATCTCCAGCACTCAATAACACTGCGTGCGCGCGCCCGTTTGCTTCAGTCCTGCTTCAGTCCTGCCTTGTGTTCACTCTGTCAAGAACCATCTGTGGCTTATATAGGGTTCTCGAATAAACTTATATGGCTGTTTGAAGATTAAATGTTTCATTATATGTTTTTCAGCATGGCTTATGCGGTTTCCGGCTTTCCTGTGTCTCATTAGAGAGAGGCGTTTGCAACATCAAGGTCATGGGTTTGATTTCCATCTACCAGGGAAAGCAAGAACTGATTAGAATATCAGTGTGTTTCTTGAATGCAATGCAAGTCGCTTTGGATAAAAGGGTAAACCTGCGATATAGCGTCGGTAATTACCAACTAGCACCAGCAGGGGGAAACCTCCGCTATCCGCTATAACGTCGGTAATTAGACGGCACCCACTACCATAAATGACATTGAAATCATTTAAATCCACAATGGCAGGGAAACCATGAGCGTTAACAAGTATTGTACCAGATAACGGAACTAGTCATGCATTGTTTCCGTCATATCTGCAAGTATTTGCGTATCGTAACCAGTTTCGGCGCACAGACATGTTTCCGATCTTCCAGATTATGCTTGTGGATAATTATTCGTGAATGGTGATTTAAATAAACTTGAAACCGTGTTAACAACAGCTTTGTTTGGTGTCTTTTCATGTTATTAAAGCTGTTTTGGGTCTATTTTAATGTTATTAAGTACCAACGCTATAGCGGAGGTTTCCCCCTGTTGGTGCTAGTAGGTAATTACCGACACTATATCGCAGGTTTACCGATAAAGGAGTCTGATAAATATATAAATGCATGAATGCGAATGTTAACAACGCCAGAAAAATAAAAATAGAACATAAAGTAATGAAACATGTCCAGGTTACATTTCAGCTACAAACTAAAAGATTTAGAAAATATATTATTCATCAGGAAGAAAAATGAGCTTGTGTGTGTATATGTATCTGGTGTTGTTAACATTTGCATTCATGCATTTATCAGACGCTTTTATCCAAAGCGACTTGCATTGCATTCAAGAAACACATTGACATTCTAATCAGTTCTTGCTTTCCTTGGGAATCAAACCCATGACTTTGATGTTACATTGCTGTTACATTGCAAGCATTGCTGTTATTTTACTACATTTAATTAATTATTACAGCGCAGCGCTTTCAGAGTAATGCAAACCTTAAAGGCAGATATATGTTCCTTTTTATTGTAGTTGTTGTATTATAACGTTATAGTATGTTATATTAATAATGTTCTCTTCTTTTTTGCAGGCGATTTGGGAGGGGAAATGTCCTTTTCAATTGTCATGAAAATTGTGTCAGAGGGCAAAAAAATCTTAATGGTCCTAAAAATAGAAGACGCTGACATTTCCGCCTCACGGATGACTGAACACAACAGGTTGCATGAATTCAGAGTTGGTTCTGTAACCTCACAGCTGTTTGATCCTTTACACTGAAAATATAAGGAAAACGACAAATTGGGACTGTCAGTTTAATCTCCCGCTTCTGGCTCAGTCGTGCCTTTCCTCTTTGTATTAAAAATCAGGATTAGAGCAAAGGAACGGTTCCCATATGAGCGCCATGGGGCAAAATTAACCTAATGCTTGTCTCTCTGTCTCTGTCTCTCTCTCTCTCTCTCTCTCACACACACACAATCTCTCTCTCCCTCCCTCTCTCTCTCTCTCTCTCTCTCTCTCTCACACACACACAATATTTCTCTCTCTTTCTCTCTCTCTCTCTCACACACACACACACACACATTATCTCTCTCCCTCTCTTTCTCAGTCTCCCCCCCCTCTCTCTTTCTGTCTCTCTCTCTCTCTCTCTCTCTCTATGAATGTGAATAGATATGAGTCCGGTAATGGTGATTAGAGGGAAGAGGTTATCAGTCTTTCAGAGCGACAGTTCACTCTATTTTTCTCTATTAAAACGGTGCCTTATTTGCTGAACAGCCTCTGAATAACCAGAGAGAATTCACTTATCTCCAGTGCCAGAAAGCCCTAATCATGGCGTTAGCCACAGCACTAAGCCAAACTAATCCCTATAAAAACGCTCCATGTCCAGCAATCTGTGTTTTCAGAAGAGGCAAACGGCAACAATGCGTTGTGTCTGCGGGGAGGATTCAATAACCGCAACACGACACATCGCTGAGGCTTCAGGCCATCTGCACTCTCTGTATCTTCAGCTGTCTTCTAATGCATCTTAATTAACACAACAGTGTAGTGTTGTGTGGATCATATCAAATCAACTTCATTGGGTTTTCTGTGGCTATAACAGTAGAGAGTGGCGCTTGCAATATCAAGGTCATGGGTTCGAGTCCCAGAAAAGAACTGATTAGAATGTCAATGTTCATTCAATTTCTTGAATGCAATGCAAGTCGCGTTGAATAAAAGAGTCTGATAAATGCATGAATGTAAATTAGAGTTAGATTATGGATCCATCCATCCATCCATCCATCTATCATCTCTGCATCCGTCCATCCATCCAACCATCCATCTGTAATCTGTGTGTCCGTCCAGCCATCCATCTCTCATCTCTGCGTTCGTTCATCCAACCATCAATCTATCATCCGTGTGTTCGTCCATCCATCCATTGATCTATCATCTGTGCGTCCGTCCAACCAACCATCCATCTATCATCTCTGCTTCTGTCCATCCATCCATCGATCTATCATCTGTGCGTCCGTCCGACCATCTTCCATCGATCTATCATCTCTGCGTCCGTCCATCCATCCATCCATCCATCATCTGTGCGTCCGTCCATCAATCCATCTATCATCTGTGCGTCCATCCGTCCATCTTCCATCGATCTATCATCTGTGCCTCCGTCCATCCATCCATCGATCTATCATCTGTGCATCCGTCCATCCATCCATCGATCTATCATCTGTGCCTCCGTCCATCCATCCATCGATCTATCATCTGTGCCTCCGTCCATCTTCCATCGATCTATCATCTGTGCCTCCGTCCATCCATCCATCGATCTATCATCTGTGCATCCATCCATCGATCTATCATCTGTGCCTCCGTCCATCCATCCATCGATCTATCATCTGTGCCTCCGTCCATCTTCCATCGATCTATCATCTGTGCCTCCGTCCATCTTCCATCGATCTATCATCTGTGCCTCCGTCCATCCATCCATTGATCTATCATCTGTGCATCCATCCATCGATCTATCATCTGTGCGTACATCTATCTATCCATCAATCTATCATCTGTGCGTCCGTCCATCGATTGATCTATCATCTCTGCATCCGTCCATCCATCGATCTATCATCTGTGCGTCCGTCCATCCATCCATCAATCTATCATCTGTGCGTCCATCCATCCATCGATCTATCATCTGTGCGTCCGTCCGTTCATCTTCTACGATCTATCATCTGTGCATCCGTCCGTCCATCTTCCATCAATCTATCATCTGCATCCGTCAATCCATCCATCGATCTATCATCTGTGCGTCTGTCCGTCCATCCATCGATCTATCATCTGTGCGTCAGTCCATCCATCCATCGATCTATCATCTGTGCGTCCGTCCGTCCATCCATCGATCTATCATCTGTGCGTCCGTCCGTCCATCTTCCATCGATCTATCATCTGTGCATCCGTCCGTCCATCCATCCATTGATCTATCATCTGTGCGTCCGTCCGTCCATCCATCGATCTATCATCTGTGCATCTGTCCGTCCTTCCATCGATCTATCATCTGTGCATCTGTCCGTCCATCCATCGATCTATCATCTGTGCGTCCGTCCGTCCATCTTCCATCGATCTATCATCTGTGCGTCCGTCCATCCATCCATTGATCTATCATCTGTGCGTCCGTCCATCCATCTTCCATCGATCTATCATCTGTGCATCTGTCCGTCCATCCATCGATCTATCATCTGTGCATCTGTCCGTCCATCCATCGATCTATCATCTGTGCGTCCGTCCGTCCGACCATCCATCTATCATCTGTGCGTCCGTCCATCCATCGATCTATCATCTGTGCGTCCGTCCGTCCATCTTCCATCGATCTATCATCTGTGCATCTGTCCAACCAACCATTGATCTATCATCTGTGCGTCTGTCCAACCAACCATTGATCTATCATCTGTGCGTCTGTCCAACCAACCATTGATCTATCATCTGTGCGTCTGTCCAACCAACCATTGATCTATCATCTGTGCGTCCGTCCGTCCATCTTCCATCGATCTATCATCTGTGCATCTGTCCGTCCATCCATCGATCTATCATCTGTACATCTGTCCGTCCATCCATCGATCTATCATCTGTGCATCTGTCCGTCCATCCATCGATCTATCATCTGTGCGTCCGTCCGTCCATCTTCCATCGATCTATCATCTGTGCGTCCGTCTGTCCATCTTCCATCGATCTATCATCTGTGCATCTGTCCGTCCGTCCATCTTCCATCGATCTATCATCTGTGCATCTGTCCGTCCGTCCATCCATCGATCTATCATCTGTGCATCTGTCCGTCCGTCCATCCATCGATCTATCATCTGTGCCTCCGTCCATCTTCCATCGATCTATCATCTGTGCCTCCGTCCATCCATCCATCGATCTATCATCTGTGCATCCATCCATCGATCTATCATCTGTGCCTCCGTCCATCCATCCATCGATCTATCATCTGTGCCTCCGTCCATCTTCCATCGATCTATCATCTGTGCCTCCGTCCATCTTCCATCGATCTATCATCTGTGCCTCCGTCCATCCATCCATTGATCTATCATCTGTGCATCCATCCATCGATCTATCATCTGTGCGTACATCTATCTATCCATCAATCTATCATCTGTGCGTCCGTCCATCGATTGATCTATCATCTCTGCATCCGTCCATCCATCGATCTATCATCTGTGCGTCCGTCCATCCATCCATCAATCTATCATCTGTGCGTCCATCCATCCATCGATCTATCATCTGTGCGTCCGTCCGTTCATCTTCTACGATCTATCATCTGTGCATCCGTCCGTCCATCTTCCATCAATCTATCATCTGCATCCGTCAATCCATCCATCGATCTATCATCTGTGCGTCTGTCCGTCCATCCATCGATCTATCATCTGTGCGTCAGTCCATCCATCCATCGATCTATCATCTGTGCGTCCGTCCGTCCATCCATCGATCTATCATCTGTGCGTCCGTCCGTCCATCTTCCATCGATCTATCATCTGTGCATCCGTCCGTCCATCCATCCATTGATCTATCATCTGTGCGTCCGTCCGTCCATCCATCGATCTATCATCTGTGCATCTGTCCGTCCTTCCATCGATCTATCATCTGTGCATCTGTCCGTCCATCCATCGATCTATCATCTGTGCGTCCGTCCGTCCATCTTCCATCGATCTATCATCTGTGCGTCCGTCCATCCATCCATTGATCTATCATCTGTGCGTCCGTCCATCCATCTTCCATCGATCTATCATCTGTGCATCTGTCCGTCCATCCATCGATCTATCATCTGTGCATCTGTCCGTCCATCCATCGATCTATCATCTGTGCGTCCGTCCGTCCGACCATCCATCTATCATCTGTGCGTCCGTCCATCCATCGATCTATCATCTGTGCGTCCGTCCGTCCATCTTCCATCGATCTATCATCTGTGCATCTGTCCAACCAACCATTGATCTATCATCTGTGCGTCTGTCCAACCAACCATTGATCTATCATCTGTGCGTCTGTCCAACCAACCATTGATCTATCATCTGTGCGTCTGTCCAACCAACCATTGATCTATCATCTGTGCGTCCGTCCGTCCATCTTCCATCGATCTATCATCTGTGCATCTGTCCGTCCATCCATCGATCTATCATCTGTACATCTGTCCGTCCATCCATCGATCTATCATCTGTGCATCTGTCCGTCCATCCATCGATCTATCATCTGTGCGTCCGTCCGTCCATCTTCCATCGATCTATCATCTGTGCGTCCGTCTGTCCATCTTCCATCGATCTATCATCTGTGCATCTGTCCGTCCGTCCATCTTCCATCGATCTATCATCTGTGCATCTGTCCGTCCGTCCATCCATCGATCTATCATCTGTGCATCTGTCCGTCCGTCCATCCATCGATCTATCATCTGTGCGTCCGTCCGTCCATCCATCGATCTATCATCTGTGCGTCCGTCCGTCCATCCATCGATCTATCATCTGTGCATCTGTCCGTCCATCCATCGATCTATCATCTGTGCATCTGTCCGTCCATCCATCGATCTATCATCTGTGCATCTGTCCGTCCATCCATCGATCTATCATCTGTGCGTCCATCTGTGCATCCATCGATCCATCATCTATGTGTTCGTCCGTCCATCCATCCATCTATCATCTGTGCCTCCGTCCATCCATCCACCCATCCATCTATCATCTGTGCGTCCATCTGTGCATCCATCGATCCATCATCTGTGCGTCTGTCCATCTTTCCATCAATCTGTGCGTTTGTTCCTCCATCCATCCATCCATCTATCTTCTGTGTGTCCGTCCATCCATCCACTGATCTATCATCTGTGGGTCCATCCATCCATCCATCTATCATCTGTGCATCCGTCCATCCATACATCAATCATCTGTGCATCCATCCATCCATTGATCTATCATCTGTGCGTCTGTCCAACCAACCATTGATCTATCATCTCTGCGTCCGTCCATCCATCCATCCATCCATCTATCATCCGTGCGTCTGTCCGTCCATCTTCCATCCATCTATCATCTGTGCGTCCATCCATCGATCTATCATCTGTGCGTCCGTCTGTCCGTCCATCTTCCATCGATCCATCATCTGTGCGTCCATCCATCCATCTATCATCTGTGCGTCCATCCATCGTTCTATCATCCGTCCATCCATCCATCCAGCCATCATCTGTGCGTCCATCCATCCATCTATCATCTGTGCATTCGTCCATCCATCCATTGTTCTATCATCCATCCATCCGTCCATCAATCCATCGATCTATCATCTGTGCGTCCGTCCGTCCATCTTCCATCAATCTATCGTCTGTGCGTCCGTCCGTCCATCCATACATCTATCGTCTGTGCGTCCGTCCGTCCACCTTCCATCGATCTGTCATCTGTGCGTTCTTTCATCCATCCATCCATCTATCCATCCATCTATTATCTGTTAGTCCATCCATCCATGCATCCATCCATCCATTGATCTATCATTTGTGCGCCCGCCCATCCATCCATCATCTGTGCATCCATCCGTCCATCTTCCATCGATCTATCATCTGTGCGTCCGTCCGTCCATCTTCCATCGATCTATCATCTGTGCGTCCGTCCGTCTATCATCTGTGCGTCCGTCCGTCCATCTTCCATCGATCTATCATCTGTGCGTCCGTCCGTCCATCTTCCATCGATCTATCATCTGTGCGTCCGTCCGTCCATCTTCCATCTGTGCATCCATCTATCCATCCATCGATCTATCATCTGTGCGTCCGTTCGTCCATCTTCCATCGATCTATTATCTGTGTGTTTGTTCGTCCATCCATTGATCTATCATCCCTGTGTCCGTCCATCCATTCATCCATCCATCATCGATCTATCATCTGTGCGTCCGTCCGTCCATCTTCCATCGATCTATCATCTGTGCGTCCATCCATCCGTCCATCCATCCATCTATCATCTGTGCGTCCGTCCATCCATCCATCCATCCAACCATCCATCCATCTATCATCTGTGCATTCGTCCTTCCATCCATTGTTCTATCAACTGTCTGTCTATCCATCTATCCATCAATTGTTATATCATTCATCCATCGTTCAATCATGTGTTCATCCAGCCATTGTTCTATCATCTATCCATCTTTCTATCATCTGTCCATCCATCGTTCTATCACCAGGTACTTTTTGCATACTGTAAAAAAATTTTTTTCAGAGTTGTAAGCAAAGATGATTCTAGACATACACGAAACATAAACGTCTTTCATTTGTGAATCTTGTAAAAGTAAATCCTACATAAGATATGTTCAATGTAGAAACCTGTGAGTTTCAGAAGAGAGTTGCTGTATTGTAGGAGACATCCTTTCTTCTGACTTTTATCTCTTCATGATGTTCACAGGCCTTGAATATGTGTGATATTCTGCTTTTGGAGTCCTAAAAGCTCGGACCTGCTTGACTAATCAGGTGTAATGGAATGAATTTGAGCCATTAAGAGTCCGTATATTCTGTTCTTCAGCGGCTGGCTGTTTGTTTTATAATGACAAACTGCCCTCATTTTCACTCAGAATTATTCCGGCCGACACCGCATTCATATCCCACCGCTGCTTACTAATGGAGTTCTCTGATCTCCGGTCCAAATTTGAGCTGGCTGAAGCCTTATGTTGAATGACAGAATGGAGGAGTCTGGCGTTATGAATAAGTTTTGTCAGCCTTTCGGACTTCAGTCGTTGTGGAATTGGCTCAGTAGAGCTGAAAATTGCCTGTGCCCTATGGGACGCACCGAGGACTGATCTCCCAACTTTTTCCCCCTTTCTATGCTTTGGTTACTGTTTTCCTCTTCTATTTGGATAGAAGGTTGTGTCTGCAGCTCGATAAATATGTGATAAATGTGATAAATGCCAGTGTGATAAATATCAGCCTCTGACCACAGATGCATATATTTACATAAAGACTGGAAGCACAGCGGCCGCCCGGCCCCGTATAATAGATCAGTGTTCGTCCAGATTAATGCTCCCTGGAGCCACAATCAGTTCAGCAAAAAACATCCAACCAGTATGAGCCCAAGCAGTGATTGCATTCTATCTATCGTTCTTTATCTGTCTATCCATCGTTCTATCTGTTCATTCATCTGTTGTTCTATCATCTGTTCATTCATCCGTTGTTCTATCATCTGTTCATTCATCCGTTGTCTATCATCTGTTCATTCATCCATCCATCCATCCATCCATCGTTCTGTCATCTGTCCATCATCCATTGTTCTATTGTTCTATTATCTGTCCATCCATCTGTTAATCTGTCCATTGTTCGTTCTATCATTTGTTAATCCGTCCATCAATCTGTCATCTGTACATACATCCAACCATCGTTCTATCATCTGTTCATCCATCCATTGTTCTATCATCTGTTCATCCATTCATCGTTCTGTCATCTGATCATCCATCCATTGTTCTATTATCTGTCCATCCATTCATCGTTCTATCATCTGTTCATCCGTCTATCGATCTGTCATCTGAACATGCATCCAACCATCGTTCTATCATCTGTTCATCCATTAATTGTTCTATCATCTGTTCATCCATCCATCGTTCTATCATCTGATCATTCATCCATCGTTCTATCATCTGATCATCCATCCATCTTTCTATCATCTGATCATCCATCTATCTTTCTATCATCTGTCCATCCATCCATCTTTCTATCATCTGATCATCCATTCATTGTTCTATCATCTGTCCATCCATTCATTGTTCTGTCATCTGATCATCCATCCATCGTTCTATCATTCTGATCTGTCCATCCATCCTTCTATCGTTCTATCACCTGTCCATCCGTCCATATGTTGTAAGTCACAGGTAAAAGCTTTCTTCCACTTTGCAAATTAAGGTGTTTATAAATGTATATCTATATTTATCAGAATAGCTGCTTATCTCATGTCTATCCCTTCCTTTTTTATTTTATTTCTATTATATTTACTTGATTCATACATTTTCTGAAGATAATCTTAAAGTTTGTTTCCCTGGTGAAGTGGTTGATGTGGTTGCTAGGGTGTTGCTAGGCGGTTTCTGACAGAAAAAAATGGCACGATTTGTAACTGTCTTTCATTGTAACTTTATGGATTTTTTTTCCGTCTTTATTATCGGGAAAAAGCATTATTCCATTGACAGAAAACCTGTTTATCTGCATCTCAGTTCAGGATGAATGAAAAAAGAATCTCATTAATTACTGTTCATATAATATTTGCTTCCCTAAATCTGGTTTCGTCTCAGACTGAAACTGGACCCCCTGTGGCCTCAGTCTGCATTATGTTATTACGGTCAGTGTAATCGTACCATTAGCGTCCAGAAATCTCCAGTGATGTTGACACACGGCACAAGAGTACAGGACCGGTGTCTTGTCTCTGCTATATTGACTGCGGCGGTCCCTGATTAGATAGTGGCATGAGATTTCAGTCTAAATGGATGAATGGCTCCTCAATGCGATTTTAATGATGTAGTTCTTCTGGTGCAGAGATTGTCTTTCCTGTGCAGCTGACGGTGTGTACAGAGTGAAACGGGTTATGGATCAGGAGACTTGAATGAAGTTAAAATATGTTGTCTTTTTATGATGTTTCAGGAAAAATGAGATATACTGTAATATTATGGAGTTATAAAACAAACGTGGATAGCAGCTCAAATAATTTTCAGCACAGTTTGAGACATTGTTGAGATCTCTTTTGCAAGTTCAGCAAAAGACTCCATGTGCTCTCGGCGTAATGTAGAAACAGTAATACCTTGAGATATGAGCAGAGTCCAGTCCAGGACCGACCGTAACTCAAGGTGCTTGTTTTTTCCCATAAGAAATAACAGAAAGAAAAAATGTATCCGTTCCTCCGTCCCTCTAAAAAACTCCCTTATTAGAGCTAATAACAATGGAAAAAGTATGTTTTTAATAGCTATAGAGACATAAACACACAGATTATTAGTATTTATTACTAATAATTTATTAGTCAGATTTATTATTATTAGTATGATTAGTATTTAAGGATTCCTGTGATATAGAATAAAATATGGTTTACGATACAGTAAACCAGTGGTTCTCAAATAGTGGGGTGCGGAGCGATGCCAGGGGGGGGAAGCATGTGACCCTGGGGAACATGTTTTTTTTTTGCCAGGGAGTAGGTTTTCTTGCACTGAATAAGAGCAGCAGATATGAAGTTCAGATAACAATCCCTTCATCATTTGAGGTGTGGCATGGGATGAAGCGCATCCCAGCTTCATACTTCTCGATAATCTCCCTTTTCGACTCAATGAAAAGCACCCTCTTCTTCCCTTTGACTTCAGCGACAATCTTCACATCAATGGTTACTGATTAGAAAAAAGTTTATGCTAACAGTAGAGGCTGGTGGGAGCGATGCTGACCAATAGGAGAGCAGGATTGTAAAAAGTGTTCCCCTTCTTACATGGACTATTCCAGCCATCCCTGTCATTCAGTGCGAAATGGACTATTCCCATCTTTCCCTCTGAGTTCAGGAAGTGTCGTGACAGAAGAGAGTTGATGGATGATTAAGGTAAAAGAGATCGGCTGAAGATTGTATATAGTTTATTGAGTGAAATGCAGGGAATTAGTGCCAATCGTTGAGGTTTTATCGATCTATGCACCTTTAATAAATACCAGTTTTGGATCATTCCCTGAGTGAGACATCATTGTTCTGACCAGACAAACTGTAGTCTTCATCCAACCCGAACCAAAATCAGCGCAAATATCAAAACAAAACTCGGAAATCGTCGCCTCGCCGAGATTTCGTTTTTCGCATCTCGATCATTTTGTTGTAACTCGGGCAGGAAAAAACCCGAAATCTTTTATTGTATGTCGAACTTTTCGTACGTAGAGCGTTTCGTAAGTCGGGGTTCTACTGTATTATAAACTATAGGTAGGTAACTAAGGTAACTATAAACTTCACTCTATTCGTCTCCCATTTTACCGGACACTCTATCACGTATTTCAGAAGAAGTTACTGAATTGACGTGTTGTAAATCAGACAGATCAGATTCTCTGAACTGCTGTGCAAACTAACACAGCGCTTCACAGATCAACGAACATGATCATTATAAAAATTAAGCCACAAAACACATTCACTTCCACATATCTGAGAATCTGAATATCAGGTAGTTGATGACAGAGCCAAGAAGTTAGTGACTATTTTTAATAAAAAAGAAAAAACTAAATAAATCAGATACATCGTACAAATACACCACTTTTTGTGACTGCAGTATGTCACGTGACAGGCAGGACGCGTCGCCATGGAAACAATAAGGCGAAAGTTCCAAACTGGGGGGAGGGGGGGGGGGCGCGCGAAATGTTTACCTCTTTCTAGGGGGGCGCGACAGAAAATAATTGAGAAGCACTGCAGTAAACGATAGACGAGGCAGACAATACAGTAGCGTCTAATGGCGGCATGTACGGAAGAGAACTTACTTAGAGAACGCAAACATTATACGGAAGACTCGCGGGAGATGTGTACGACTAATGCTGCAAATCTATGCCAAAAAGAAACGAGCGCAAAACTGATGTTTGGGTGCGTGGAAATGACATCCGAGAGCAGATAACAGATCTACACGCGAAAAAACAGGAGCCCGCAAGCTAATTTTAATCTCTTGCGTGCATGACATATCATCTGCACGCAATATACACGCGTGGCTTTCTCTAGACTGCTGTTTTTGCTTGCGCAAACACTTTAATTTTAGTCGAAGAATGTGAAGTGAACAAGTGAGGCTGCATGGGCTCCGAGTGCTCGACCACCTACCGTCGGTGTCTGTAAGCTGCTCGTATCTCAAATATTTACTTGTATCTCAAAGCAAACAATTGCTCGAAGGCTTGCTCGTATCCCGGAATGCTTCTATATACAGTAGAACCCCGACTTACGAAACGCTCTACGTACGAAAAGTTTCCGAGTTTTGTTTTGATATTCACGCTGATTTTGGTTCGGGTTGGATGAAGACTACAGTTTGTACGGTCAGAACAATGATGTCTCACTCAGGGAATGATCCAAAACTGGTATTTATTAAAGGTGCATAGATCGATAAAACCTCAACGATTGGCACTAATTCCCTGTATTTCACTCAATAAACTATATACAATCTTCAGCCGATCTCTTTTACCTTAATCATCCATCAACTCTCTTCTGTCACGACACTTCCTGAACTCAGAGGGAAGTTTGGAATAGTCCATTTCGCACTGAATGAGAGGGTTGGCTGGAATAGTCCATGTAAGAAGGGGAACACTTTTTTCACTGTACTGTCTAGGAGAAACAAATGCGATATGAGATCATTAATGTGATTTCTTTCTTGTTTTTTTCTCATTCTTTCCTATAGGTCTGTGAAATATGTTTATACCCTCTTATGGATATCTGGGATAGATGGACACGGTTATATTCGAGTGAACTCACAGCGTGTGTGTGTAGCAGGTGTTTGTGTACAAATACAGACTGGCTGAAAGGTTAATGAGAAACTGAGGAGAGGCTCTTTGAACTCAAACCTACGAAAACAGACGGATTCCACACAAGCTAGTTTGAAACATTTAGAAGTATTAAATGAATGTGCAAGTGTTTATAGTCAGCTCTGAGTGTTTGTGCTTTAAAACAGATGCTTGATTATGTGTGACAGGCCTCGGTATGGTTTACGACGTCTTCCATCTGCCGCTGTCACTCTGTACTTTTAGTGTATGACAGCAAGCTGACAAACATGCTTAACGTCTCTGAATCATCCAGGAGTGGGATGCTCTCAAACGCTTCATTCTGACACGGCGTAACTCTAACCTGAAGCCATCGAGTTTGACCATCAGAGCATCAGTCCTGCTGTGCAAGTGAGCAAAAGCTCAGGCTGTGGTGTTCACGTATATTAGGGGTGGGAGACAAAAATACTCTCCAATACATCGCAATTCTCTCCTCAACCATTCTGAACATCATTCATCAGTAATAATTGCACAGCAATCATGCTAAGAGAAAGAGAAAAATCCCTCACCGCCATTGTCTGGAAAATGTTCAGATACTTAAAGCACTTTTTTATTCCTGGTAATGTGTTTCTTTGTTCCCCTTTATTACTTTATAGTTGCTGTTTATTTAATAATTCTTAACATTCTTATATGCCATAAACCAAATTACCCAGCTATGAGTTTGTAGTATAATAAAGTATGTAAGTAGTTTAATAAAAATGCAAAAATTGTACATTCTAAGTCGGTAAACTCATTCATTTATAAGAATCATATTGTGAGTTGCCAGTCTGTATGCATGGCAAACTGCATGTCTATAGAGTATGTTTTGCTCCATATGCTGAGTGTGTGTGTGTGTGTGTGTGTTTGTGTGTGTGTGTGTGAGTGTGTGAGTGAGTGAGTGTGTGTGTGTGTGTGTGTGTGTGTGTATTATGGTCTCATGGACAGGTTAACACAGTGCTGGGTTGTGGCATGAGGTCTCAGCTGTGAGTGTTGGCAGATGGAGATGGTGCTCAGCAGGGGTCTGCGGACGCTGGAACATCCCATTACGGACACACGGAAACATCTGGCGGTCTGGATATCAGCTCAGAACATCTGATGCGATATTAACACACATGCACATGCGATTTTTGTTATTGCTGCTTTCATTACAAAAAATTATTTGAGCTATTAGTCATAATTTAAAGTTCTGCATGCTTGTTTGCTATAGATCTTGTTTCTGGAAGTATTCTTTCCATTAGTTGTTTTAATTTTTTTGTTAAAACCGTCATCTGTTATGAACCAAACCAACTAGCTCCGAGGTGAATCACAACATTATAAACTTATTCGAAGCAAAAAAGTATTTGAAAATCAGACAAAAATGAAAAGCAATCAAATTAAAAATAATGGTGAAATATAAAACAATTTAACGTTGTATCTATAGAAACTGTATATTTTTTGTTTATTGCAAAAGTCTTTTTTTACAGACTTTTTTTTTTACAAACTTTTTTTTTTACAGCATAGATGTGAGGATGATCCAGACCAAGAGTGATAACAGTGAACCAAAGTGTAAGTATTTTTTCAAACAACAGGTGAGTATATTGACAGTTTTATGGCAGATGATGCAGGACAATTACAATGCTATATTTTCAGGGAACAAGGAGTCAAACACAGAGCATCAGATGAAGACATGGATCGCTGAGAATAAACAAAGGAGTATATGCTGGAGATTGCTGGAGACTGGGAATTATCACACTGAGATCATGGGAGGTAAATGCAATCAGCAACTGAGTCTGTATTAAAAGGGAGGCCAGACGCTGACCGATTGGTACAGGGATGTGATTTTTCCATATTTACATGGATTTCCGTATTTTCCAATCTTAAACTATGAATGCTTTCACACTGCGGTCTGATTCTGAACGGGATTGTTCCTGTGCCCCCCCCCCCCCCCCCTTTTTTTTTACATCATCACAAACGTGCACGCCCGTATGATAGAAAACAAAATGCGCTCAATATATTGTAATTTTTTTTAATGAATTTTAGTACTATTATGCAGAGCAGAGTAAACGACTCTTGGGTTTACTGTGTGTGTTTTGCATAAGGTTGCTTTCTGCAGCTCGCAAACGGATTTGCTGCCCTGATTGCACTCACTATGCGTGATTACACTGCAGGATCGCTCTCACTCGTATCCAAGGTATATCATCAACACCCCTTAAATGTGCTTTATTGAACTAAATATATAGTCATCGGCAAAAAAAATTGTATGCACAGGTTACTTTTCTTTCTGAAGTGCAGACTGAACAAGTCTGTTTTGTAATGGTGAAGGAACCAGAAATCAATGCAGGGCCTCAAGTCTCCATCCTTTTTTACTACAAAGAAAGCAGCAGGGGACATCGATGGACAGATGTAATCTTGCTGAAGTGCCTACTCCACGTTCTCCTCCACGACCTTTTGTTCAGGTAGTGAAAGTGGATAGATCTTTCTGAGAAGCACTGGCTCTGGTAGGAGGTTGATTGCACAGTCCAATGTTCTATGTCCATGGTAGTTTTTAGGCTCGTGGCAGAAGACTTCCTGCAAGTGGCCATAGCTATTGATGGAAGTGGAGTTAACATCCAGAGGAAATGGTTTCTTGATGGACATGGATGTTAGCAAGAGGTCGAGTTGGGAAACAAATATTGTGAGCCCCACTTCAGTACATCTCTAGTGGACCAGGAGACAACAAGAGAATGATGAATGAGCCAATGGCGCCCCACAATCACATAGAGAAATCTCCAGAATCAGGAAATTAAATTGAGAAGAACAGACATCAGGGCTGGTTGCACAACTCACAAGTGGACGTGGAGGTTGAATGCCCCACAGTACAGGAACAGTCGCTGAGTCAGCTTTCAATACTCTGCATTCAGCACTCTGAGGGAAATAGCCAGCATAAGTCTATTTGCATAGGTTTGCTGCCTGGGTATAGAGAGCCTGTAATTGGGTACAGGCAGTTCAGTTTGGCTACACAGCTGGATTTTCATCGAGGTTTCATTTGATGACCGATTCAGATGGAGTGTTGAACATTGAATTGTAAGTGGAGAGATGTAGCCGCAATGCTGGTTTGAGTCCTTGCCTCAAGTCTCCATCATTTTTTGCACAAGCTCAAAGCAGCAGGTAATGTAGATTGGGGGATGTTTCCTTGCCGAAGTCTCTGTGCCCTTTTACTTGTGACAAAATATGCAATGCTGGATTTTCATGGAGGGAGTGTTTAACTTGATGATTGACTCTGACGAAGAGTTGGATGGATGTCCCATTGAATCATCATAAGTGGAGAGAAAGAGCCGCAATAACGGTTTGAGTCCTTGATGGTAGGTAGCACCAGTAGCGCCGACTCGTTTCACCAGTCGTCTGCCAGACCAGGCAATGTGGGGGAAGAAGAGAGGAGAATGGTGACGCTTCAGGAGGGAAACGTGGATCGTGAACTGAATACCGTATTGAGGTGGGAGCTGCAGCTGTTATGTGACTTTGTTTATCTGTTTTGTGATGGTGAAGGGACCAGATGGATGTTGCATGGATGTCCCATTAAATCATCATAAATGGAGATAGCAGCAATAATGGTTTGAGTCCTTGACGGTAGGTAGCGCCAGTAGCGCCGGCTCATTTCACTGGTCGTCATCTGGACCTGGCCTTGTGGAGCGAGATGACACAGGAGGACAGTGAGGCTTTAGGAAGGAGACATGGAGTGTGGAATGAATGCAGTAGTAAGGTAGGAGTTGCAGTTTATATGTGACTGCGTTTATCAATTTTGTCTTGATGAAGGGACCAGTAACCAATGCAGTGCCTCAGGTCTCCGTCATTTTTGGCAATGAAGAAAAGCTCAAAGCAACAGGTGATTTCTATGGATGGATGTAGACTTGATGAAGATCATCCGTGCTATTTTACTTGGGTAGTGAAAGTGAATGGATCTTTCCGCAGGACACTGGCTCACCAGGTAAGAGGTCAAATGTAATGAGCCACTTGGATAAAACGTTCCAAGGCCATTTAATCATCCTAAGTGAAGTGATGCAGCCACAATGCAGGTTTGATTCCTTGATGGTAGGCACTCAATAGTCTCATTCCACCAGTCGTTTGCCAGACCAGGCAATGTGGAAGAAGAAGGGAGGAGAATGGTAAGGCTTCAGGAGGGAGACATGGAACGTGAACTGAATGCCGTGTTGAGGTGGGAACTGCAGTTGGTATGTGACTTTGTTTATCTGTTTGGTGATGGTGAAAGGACCAGCAATCAATGAAGAGCCTCAAGCCTTTATCCTTTTTTTGCAACAAAAAAAAGCTCAAAGCAGCAGGTAATGTAGATAGACAGATGTTGCCTTGTTGAAGAGCCTGTGTCCTTTTACTTGAGAGGCAAAAGCTGCAATGCTGGATTTTCATGGAGGGAGTGTTTCACTTGATGATTGACTCTGACGAAGAGTTGGATGGATGTCCCATTGAATCATCATAAGTGGAGAGATAGAGCCGCAATAATGGTTTGAGTCCTTGACAGTAGGTAGCACCAGTAGCGCCGACTCGTTTCACCAGTCGTCTGCCAGACCAGGCAATGTGGGGGAAGAAGAGAGGAGAATGGTGAGGCTTCAGGAGGGAAACGTGGATCGTGAACTGAATACCGTATTGAGGTGGGAGCTGCAGTTGTTATGTGACTTTGTTTATCTGTTTTGTGATGGTGAAGGGACCAGATGGATGTTGCATGGATGTCCCATTAAATCATCATAAATGGAGATAGCAGCAATAATGGTTTGAGTCCTTGACGGTAGGTAGCACCAGTAGCGCCAGCTCATTTCACAGGTTGTCATCTGGACCTGGCCTTGTGGAGCGAGATGACAGAGGAGGACAGTGAGGCTTTAGGAAGGAGACATGGAGTGGGGAATGAATGCAGTAGTGAGGTAGGAGTTGCAGTTTATATGTGACTGGGTTTATCTATTTTGTCTTGATGAAGGGACCAGAACCAATGCAGGGGCTTAAGGCTCTGTCATCTTTTGCAACGAAGAAAAGCTCAAAGCAGCAGGGGATTTCTATGGATGGATGTAGACTTGATGAAGAGCCTCCAATGTAATCTTGCTTGGGTAGGGAAAGTGGATGGATCTTTCCACAGGGCACTGGCTCACCAGGTGAGAGGTCAATTGCACAATCCCTTGGTTTATGTGGTGGTAAGTGTGAGACTCGATGTCCTGCAAGTGGCCATAACATGATGGGATTTCCAAAGACGCTGTGCTCTTGGGCCTAACAAATTTAGTGGAGTTAACAGCCAGAGAAAGGGATTTCTTGATGGGCACGGATGACGTAGTTAGAGGTTGAGTAGGTAAACTTTGTGAGCCCCACTTCATGATGTCTCCGGTGGAGCAGGAGATAACAGGAAAGTGATGGATGAGCCAGGAGTGACCCAGAATCACATCGGTGGAGGAGTATTCCAGAACCAGGTAATTAATGAAGAAGAAATTACATTAAGGCTTGGTTGCATAACTTACTAGTGGATGCACCACATAAGTACAGACATGGTTACTGGGTCAGGTGTCGTTGGCTCTTTGCTGGAAATACTCAGAATGGACCTATTTAAATAGTTTCGTTGCTGGGTTCGGAATCACATCGGAGGTGAAATTCTCCAGATCCAGTTAATTAAATGGAGAGGAACTTCTATTTGCAAAGGTTCACTGCCTGGTTCTGGAGAGCGTATAATTGTGGACTGGCTGTTGAATGGTGAAGGAAACTTTCAGATGGAGAGAAAGATGAAATGTTGAGGTCCCATTGAACCATCATCATAAGTGGAGAGATACAGCTCCTGCTCATTCCACTTGCGGCTGTTAAGTTGTGAATCTTCTTCAGTGCATAGTTAGTAATAAACGTTTTGCCTTGCAATATTTTATAAAGTTGTTTACTTAAGGAGACGCCCTCTTCTCACAGAAATGAAAAACTTCTCAGAAATGAAAAATTAAGTGCTTGATGGACATGTTGGCTGGACAAGCTTGATGCAAGTTTGTCTCTGCTATTGCACCCCCTCCCAATGAGAAGAGACATGATAAAAGAGATCTTAGCACGTTTAGTTGGGAAGCAATGCGGTTGCATCTCAAGGGTGAGAGAGCACTAGAGAAGAACCCCACTTTAGTTGTCCGTGGAACCAGAGTTTGGTGCTGGATTGACCATGGGACTGATTGATAAACAACCTCGGATTTCACAGCAAGTCTGTTTTTAATGGTTTATAAGTTATATTATATATAGTATATATAAAAATCAATTCCCTTATGGAGACATGGATAGAGTTTTTACTTTTGGAACCCGACTGTTGCGCTGTATTTAATTTTTTGCCCTGAGGTCCACTTAAAATGTTTTTTGAGGCAATGTAGTTTTTCATAACCATTTTCTAACTTTGCTATGTGGTTACAGGCTTTGATAGGTCATTTGATGAGGAAGAAGAAGAGTAACACATTTGATTACGGAGATCTTGCATGTTTGTCATAATATCAGCATTACAATGTATGTAAGCACAACACATCAACAGAGTGTGGGGTGTTACAGCAATTAGTTTTGAGGGGTAATGCTGTAGTTTGAGCCATTACAGCCTGACAGCATGCTGGTTAGCAGTGGGTTTCGCTTCTGCTGCAGCCTGTCTCCACATAATGCATTGCAATGAGGTCCACACATCCGAGCGTATGTGTGTGTTTTTGTCCACAGGGTCTAATCGTCTCTCCAACTGCCCACAACCTGTGATAGAGAGTCCAATCTGAAATGGGAATCTGCTTAAATAGCCCTGTTTTTCTTGTTCTACTCCATTAATATATATTACACCCACCAGCTATAACTTTAGCAACTCATTAGATACTTCTATGAACACATCGACAACCTTAATTAACACTCCCATTACTGTAACCAGTGTTTGAGCAGTTTGTTAGGCCAGAAACGTACTCTTCGCAAGAACACGAAAGCAGAAACGGCCTGAGTTACTGTGGCGTTAACAAACTTCAGTCCTCAAGGGGGCGATTGAGTTATCGTCAAATGTTTGTGTTAAATCAGATGTGCAATTATCCTAGTGGCTAGATATAACTTCGATATGTCACCTGTAAATATTTGTAATATTTAAATCTCATAATAGAACAAAACCGACCAATATTTAAGTCTTTCAAATGCTTTGAACACTCAGTCTTGTGTCTCTTTTTCACTGATAAATGTGTTAGACAACTCTATAAATACAAAATCGCTAGATCAAAATCCGGAGAGATAAGTCACTTATCATTCATTAAATCACTTAATATAGACAGAATGATTTTCTGTAAAGCTGCTTTGAAACAATGTGTATTGTGAAAAGCACTTTGCAAATAAATTTGACTTGATTTGACTATAACAAGTTTCTGCTTTAGCTGTAGCTTGAACAATAATGCATGTCGTGGATGTTGTTGTATTTCCTGCTGTCAGACAGCGATGATGAATATTCTGAGTCTGCGTTTGAGAAGGTCAGAGGTGTGTTGTGTGCTAAAATACAAATCTGTGTGTTTGAGATGCACCACAGACTGTTACTGTCTAGACGGCATATATATACATGAACACCAACATCAGACAGCATAAGTTGGATGTTTAAAGAGAGGAGAAAACGTTTTTTTTCTAAACGAAATGTCTCGATTTCTTAAACAGAGAAGACATGCGTGAGATTATGAGGGTGTTTTTCTTATGCAAACCCAGAGAAGCAGGAGGCTTAAGTACAAATCTCTGTCCTAGAGAATAAATTGAGACGTTAAAGAGAACTCATCTGTGATACTCCTTTCCTGAGGGTGTTTTCATACTGTGTTTCATTCTTCCCAGAGAACAGACGGCTGCACAAAAGCACCAGTTATGCAGCACAGCATCAGGTCAGAGGAAAGAGTTTCTTCTAATGGTGCCCTTGAAAAAGAGCTGCATAGAGCCGAGTGTGAGTGTAAGTGTGTGTTTGTGCATGGACCCGTCTAGTCATTGTTGCTGAGTTGTGTTTTCCGTGTCCCGTCTCCCTCCCTTCCTCGTCGAGTGGTGACGTATGCCGCTGTAAGGATGGACGACTGTGGTACTCATTAAGATCGGGAGCGATAGAGAAAATGGGAAAAGAGAAAGAGCAGAGAGGAGATAAAGCATTTGCTTTTTGGAGTTGTTCCTTTTCGTTATTTGAACTGACCTCTTATTCTCTTTCACTGTGTTTTTCCTCTTCTCTCATCTTACAGCGTAAATATGTGATGCGTCACTTTAGAGCTGAATGTATTCAGTGCCAAACAAGATTGCAGAGGACACTGGAAAGGTAAAAACAAAACAAAAAAACTCTTGCCATTGGGTTGTGTGCCGATGTTCAAAAGCAACTTATATGTCTTTACACTTCAAACATTTTTCCTACTCATTATTTTTGTCTTAAGTTGTTTTCCAGTACAAATTTCTACACATTCTTAAATCAAGATAGATTTGCTTAAGCCATAAAATTACTTAAGGTATCAACAAATAAATTAAAAATAAGCAAGTTAGTACATAAAATAAGATAAATCCGCCAATGGGCTGTACTTCTCCAATCATTTAGTCCACCTAAACCCCACCCCTTTCTTATAGTCAGATCCGATCAACAACCTGTGGGTGATTCTCACGAAAGCCTGGTTTTAAAAAGGTAAAACATGAAAATTTAAAAAAGAACAATGATTTCATACATATGGAACAAAGTCTGTAGTATTTGTGCACATTATTTTAAGAACATTTAAAATAACATTAACATAAAAACATTGCTTATGCTACACCATAACCTTGATTTTTAGGAAACGAGGGCCAAGCCAAAATATTGTTGCCCCAATTGCTGTTATTTTTACTGTTGATCGAGCGTACTTTGTATTGAACCAGGAATATTCCTTTAATTCGAAATTGCTAAGATGGCTTTCCAGTTTGACCTATCAGTGGCCCTTGATTGATATCATTGTACATGCTTGCACATTTGTGAGCTTGGACCTACAAACTTTGCTTTTTCAGATTTAATACCCACTTCCTCAGAACTGGAAGTGGACAACAGACTGTATTGTAACTCACAGATGCTTTTGTTTGGAGGAAGCCTGTGATGTCTAGCTCAGAAAGCTGCCGATGTCTTTAAAAAACCTGGCTGAGAGTTTTGGGATCATCCCGGCTTGATGACAGTTAATCCCTGGAATGGAGTTTTGAGCTGATCATTGTATGCATGACCTGCAGCAGTCATAACACAGCACACTTGATCCACTATTAACCTGACACCTTATCCAGCTCATCTCGCCGTCCTCCTCAAACATACTCGAACAGGACACATCACATTTTGAGTGGCTTAACCTTTACCACCAGGCCCGTGTCTGACATAGCGGAGTATAAATGGAAGTGGGCAGGTCAGTAATGAGTCAGCCGTAATGAATTAATAGCCTGCTTTTGCTCTGCGTCGGCTCTCTGTATCTCTCTATTGCGCGCATGACTCTCTCTGTATTCCCGGCGTATAAAAATCAGCCTTGAAAATCTTTTTGTTCATCAAATGCCGAGCAGAGAAGTTCTCAGCTATTCACAAACTGCACCTCAATTATCCTCTCTCTCCTTCTCGGCCCTCATCAATTATGCATACTGTATATTAAATACCTCACATTTGCACATCCAGTCTCATTTGCATAATTTCCCAGCGTCCCAGTTGGCAGAAGAGCTGAGACCGGGTGAGAGGGTGATGCCATTGAACTCTGTTGTTTCCTTCACCTCTGTCTTACTAATCTTAAATGAATATGCCTGTGTACAGCATCTCTGCTGTAGACGATCGATTTGACGCATCCCTTGATGCATCAGTTCTGATGCGTTTAAACCAACACAATGACATAAACTCAGGCAATAAACATTTGAAATATGCAACTATCACAGTGTTTTGAGCATATAATCCTGATGCATGTTAAAACGGCTGCTTTAAAACTGTCCCTTTCAAAGCCACAAGCGATTCATAATATATAGCAGTTAAACTGTACCATTAAAAATAATGAAACTGTTTGCAACTATTTTACTTCCGTAATGTAATGTACAGTATTTATGAGTGAAACAGGATTTTTTTCAATCAGGAATTGGTTGAAATCAAACATGGAAACATTTCGATGGCAGAATGTGCACTGAATCGTTCACAATAACACCAGGAACATACATCAAGAAAGTTTATAGGATTGGTTGACATTCCATATTGTCTATTTTGATGTTGTGTATGAATGTGAATTCTGTGGCTGTCGTTTCATGTCCTGAGAGGTTTGGTATTACATTACTGCACATAAACTCTTGACATGAGGACAGTTGTGTGTGAATGACAGTATTGTGCTGCGGTGAGAGAGATTTATTGCTTAGATAAAGAGGACACAAGAGAGGCTGAGCTGACTGAAGTCTGTAATGTGCTCAAGGATGATTGGTTTTCATTTTCTCTCCTCGCAGCTAAAGTGTGGAGGAGTAATGCCTTTAAAATACTGCTGTGTGTTTGGGGCAGTGAGTACTGTGCCGCCCGGAGCCTGTCTGAATCCCTCCACCTCATCCATCTGAGATCTGAGCTACTGGGGAAAACTTGGGAATGGAGAATATGACACATGTGCTAACCACCAGCAACCGATAAAATACTGTGCAAAGGTACAAGATCGCTGCCAATTTGACAACTTAGTGGTGTTTTCTAAGTCAAGAATCACTGTAATATCTTGACATAAACGATAAGTAAAAACTTAAGACTGGGGGTTTGTTCAAAACTTACTTCTTAAGTGCCCATCGTTTATGTCAAACCTTACTGACAATGAGTTCATTCAAGTGTGCTATTAGTATACTTGTAAATAATAAAATCAGAAAGTATTGAAGATTGCTCATGCAAATGTCAAATAATGCCATCAAACATTATGAATCAAAACTGCCTAAGGATACCAAATGAAATGTTGAACCCATGAAGAGGAAACAGTGAAGCTTTGGGGGTTTTGATGGACTGTTTTGATCAGTCATCTTTCTGAATATCAATCATTACAGTCTTTGACAATACGTAGTTTCCATAGCATTGGAATGTGAGCATAAGCAACTTCTGGTCGCCATTTTATGGGGCAAGCTATTTGTGTTGAAGACTTCCTACCAAGCGTAACACCGAAACAGGTCATAATCAAATCATAAGTAGAAATGGCATCAAAGTAAAGTGCAAAAATTATTTATAAATAATAAACTATGAGTGTGATGTTATAGTATGTTGTGTATGCAAGAAAACACACATATACTTGCTGTAATTTCATGAATTTAAAAATATGACTACAAGTATTAAAATAAACTAAATAAAAATAAAATACTATACTTATGTCCACTTGTAGTATAGATGTACTACTTTTAGTAGTATTTACTACTAGTACCTTGATATTAGTATACTAAAAAATATTTCCTGTATCTCTAACAGTAGAGAGTGGCACTTGCAACACCAAAGTCATGGGTTTGATTCCCAGGGAAAGGAAGAACTGATTAAAATGTCAATGTGTTTCTTGAATGCAGTTCAAGTCACTTTGGATAAAAGCGCCTGATAAATGTAAGCTTCTTTTTTGTAGGGGAAGTAACTTTACCAAGTGATCCGACAGATCATAAAATCCAATTTACATTTAAGGAACCACCTGAGTCGTATCTAGAGAACAGAATATAATCAACCATAGCATTCTGGCAGCTAGTTTTTCAACTGGCAAACTAATATAATGGACTCAAAACCATGATTTTAAACCAATGAAATGTCACTGTGTGCGGAGTTTCCCCATAATAGAAAACTATTGACCAGAAATGCCTTGTTGGTCTTGGTGACAGCTAGTTTGGAAAGAAACTCAAGATTAGCATGGTAGGGATCATGTCTATCTTCTTTCCTTTATCATCACACCCAGTTAGGACTCGATGTCTTTTAAAGGTGTTGGTTTTATATTAGCTACTGACAGTGATGATGTATTACAGAGCTAGCATGCTGTTTTTCTAATGTGAGTATTAGCATGCAGTGATTTTAGCGTCCCTGAGATGCGACTGAGGCAGAGGCAGAAAGGGAGAGCTAGTGTTTGAGAAGAGGACTGGCAGCTGTCCAGCAAATAAAGTCATTTCTCAAAGCTGCTGCCAAAATAAGCCCACTAATACATACTCATTAGGAGCCCTGCAAATAAACCAGGACAACAAGACTCCATTGCATCTGGGAATCAGGCACTGTTTAAGGGTGGTGCTTAAAGTCTCAAAAGTCAAGTCACCTTTATTTATACAGCGCTTTATACAGTATAGATTGTTTCAAATCAGCTTTACTGAAATAAGCAGGAAAAGTAATGATCAATGATGCAAACAGAATTCAATTCTGCTGTAAAGCAGCTCAAAAAAGACAATAGTGTCATTCAGCTGAAGTCAGTTCAGTGCTATTCATTTTTGTTCAGTAATTGTGTTAAGTTCATTGATTATAGAATGAGTTCAATTCAACTATACAGCAGCTCTGGAGAAACAGTGATGTCATTAACCAGATCAGGTCAGTTCTCTCATGCCCCTTCTGCTGATTGGCTCACTCTCTCCTTTCCCAATATGAAGGGACACACCTTTTTTTTTAAACACACTTACTGCACCTTTAAGTGTCGCCAACTAAGCGAGTCAAAGGTGGCAGTGGCAAGGAACCTAAACTCCATCAGGTGACGGAATTAAAAGAACAAAGAAAAACCCTGGTTTGAGGAAAGCAATTTTGAACCATGGAAGTCCTCAAACTATAAATATATCAGTCATCTCCGATGAGTATACATCCCTGGATGAGAATATGGAGATCGGTTGGATTTGTGTGTTCCACTAACAGTCCAGGCCGGAAATTGTCAGTGCGGCTGTAGTATAGCAAGGTCTTGTTTTGCTAAATCAAATTCTCTGACTAAAGCGGCAGTGAATAAGCAGTTGGGCAGCAATGCTTCATAAAGGCTCATATGCTCGGAGAGGCTGATAGCGTGAGTGTGGTTTCATTTGAGCGGAGTAATGAGCTATTAATGGTGCTTTAGGGGCTTTCTCGTAGTGTTTGTTTTACAGCATTTGATTTGTTTGTTTGTGTGGCACCCGACCGCCTGCAGAGCTGAGACCTGTCTGTCTCTCACAATAGTGCAGCTACACACTACACCTTAGGGGAGTGTGAATGACTAGTGTAAAGAAATTACAGTTAATATTGAGATTTTAATTAAATATCTGGAAATGGAAGGGTAAGTTGAGTGTGGGAAACGGTATTACTCAAGTAAATTCAGATGCTGTGCACGAGTCTTGTTTTAGTATCATTGAGATACTATTGCAGTTGTTGTGTTAGTTATAATTAACTATAATACCCATGCTGTGCACAGTATGCATACTGCACCAAGTATGTGTTAGCTAGTATGACATCGGGAACACGGCCCATGTGTTAATATGCATATGAAGTGCACTTGGGGAGGGACTGAGTGTGAATGATTTGTATAAAGCTGTTAGTGTAAATTGCGTATAGCGGGACCCTCAGGAGGCGTGCGCTTACTCTGACAGCAGGAACGCTGGCCAAGCGAGACAGGAAATCTCTTATGGGAGGGAAAATGATATTAGCCTTCGCTGCTGTGTGCTGCTGTGATTATCATATATATTAGTGCACGGTGGGTTATGGCTGCGGGCTGCTGGAACAGAGGCTGCTTTAATGTGCAAGCGTCATGCACACTGGGACAGATACTACAACACCAGGACTGCAGGAACAGACCTCACTTACCAAGGGTGGAGACCTACACGCCCATTAGCATATCTACATTACTGTCACTCTCTGGTCAGCATGTTATGCTGCAATCCAAACATAATTATGAGACCATCATTTGGTCAGCATAGTATGTGTCCTTCATGGAGAAGGCATGGCAAGTATGCTTTGCAATAAGCTCAGTGCTAAATTGATTATAAATATACATTCAGAAATGAAAACAGATAAAAATATTTTGATCTAATTAAAAAAGCATCCTTTGCACAGTCTGTTCTGCACATTTGGCAATTGCAGGAGACCATCTGGCTATTCCATGCACTGCATACTACAAATATAGTATGGTGGTATGCCAGTCTGAACTCAAAGTGTTTGTGTGTGTACTAACTGTAGTACTAGTGTGCTGCCTGCTATTTAATGCAGTATGTATTGTGTACTGCCATCAATTTTTTTTAATAGTTTGTGAAACATGCTGTATAATATGATAAATATTTTCAACTGTAGCATGCTGTGTTGTTGTCACATGACCTCTACATGTTCCTATTTTGTTGAAAATATAGTTAAGCGGTTTGTGTTGGGGTCACATTGACTCATATTGGTGCTAATAATCAACATTGTGAAAAACACTCATGTTGAAAGAAACTTGTATTGGAGCTTGTCCGAGACAAAAAAAGGTGCAAAAATATGAGAAATTATGAACGCCTATTGACCAACACATTGTTAAAAATATGCACAGACACAATATATAAAAATTTCTTTGAAAGGGACTTCTTTCAGTTATGAAAACAAAAAAAGTGGCTTTTGCACACTGAAGTGCAAATGAATAAAACTTAAGAATCTATCATTATTTGTACTTAGTTGTACTTGGAATAGGAACTGAGATCTAGAAAACCAAAAATAGTCTTAAATTTGAGTCTTACATTTTAAAGTTCTCATATATTAGGGGCCAAGGTGCGGAGGCACCTATTGTGTTTGTTCACGTTTTTATTCTTCCGCTTCCGCCATGGAAGTCTATGGCGAACTGTTTGTGGTAAAATTCTGAAATTTTGCACACAAATAGAAGACCGTACAATCATTGACCATAGCAAATTCGGAGTCTCTAACTCAATCCGTCTAACGCCACCAACTGTCAAAATTTGCACTCACGTTTATGTTAATAACTTTTGAAAACAAAACAAAATTATTTTGTCCTCTGATTCCTTGGCTCAAGACAATTCGATTGCACCCTATTACGTCATTTTCCGCCATGACAATTTTTCCACCATTTTGAATTTTACTCAACTTAATTTTTTCAAACTCCTCCTAGGCGGTTACTCCGATTTTTCACGAAAATGTAATCACAGACCATGCCAACCAAAAGAAAATCAAGTTGATTCGACAAACCGTTTTTGATTAACTCATGAACGAATTCAACAAAATGGCCACTAAAATGAAAGAAAGGCTATATCTACTTAACGCATTAGTGTAATTTGACCAAACTTGGTGTGTGTCCATGTTCTGATTCTACACAAAAAATGGCGGGGCAGTGCCACCTTGTAGTGAAAAATTATAACAAAATTTAACAATATGCTATTAACTTTTGATTACATTAACCTATTTTAAAACAAACTGTCTTAATATGATCCTTGGGTTATGCCGAGAACAGCGATTCCACATTTGTCATAGTTGGACAAACTTCCCTTCCGCTATTTTGTTTGCTTTTTCAAAATCTATTTTCTCAAACTCCTCCTAGACTGTTCGTCCAATTTTCACCAAAATTGAATCGTATCATCTTCAGACAAAACTGTTTTTGTATACTGCTGCAACAAAGTTGAGGTAATGATGCTAAAATGACTATAAAGCTATGTCAGCAATGCTTTGACCAATTGAAACCAAACTTTGCATGTGTCATTGTCACCTCACTCTCAACGCTCCACATAATTTGACACATCAGTTTGGTTACAGCACCGCCTATTGGTCGAAAGTGATAAACCTAATGACCGTATTGATGATTTTTCAATCATTTAGACTAAAGTCATATTAAAATGTCTAAAAAAAAATTCTGCCGTTGGTCTGATGTTGCCAACCATGTTGGCATGACTTATAATACCTTCCTTCCGCTTGGCCCCTTAATGGCTGCTTGCAGCTATATTTATTATTATTTTCATAAAACGTTATGTTCTTCATATTTTAGTCTTTGACTCTTTTTCAAGGTGTTGATTTTTGGCTGATTGCATGTAAACCAATGGTGGTCAATTTGACCAGCAACACAATGATAGTAACCAAAGTTTACACAGCTCTCCTAAAACATCCTTTGCATGGACATAAAAAATAAATAAAATAAAAGAGGACCTATTATGCATTTTTCCATTTTCTTTTAACTCCCTGAAAAGCCTCCATTGAGTCTTGAGTTTCTTCCGTGAACAAACACTCACAATATTCCTCATTATAATAATTCATATGCAAAATAAAGGGTTTTTGAGTTAGAGTAGAGTTAGAGTTTTGAATCACATTTTGAATTAGTTAGTTGCGTATTGAAAGGGGCGGGGCATTTCCCAAACACACTGGAAGTGCTCGACCAATCACAACACACCGATCTAGCTGACCAATCAGAGCACCGTGTTGTTTTCAATAGGAGGGGCTTCATAGAGACAGGAACTAAACAGAGCGTTTCTGACAGACTGGGAAGAGACGAGCCGCAACAATGAGAATATGGGAAAAAATAATCAACATTCAAGTAGTAAAACCTGCTTTAAGTGGAGACAAAAACAACAAGACTTTGATATGGCCTCTTTAACCAGTGTTTCAAGCAGTTTAAATATGAAACACAATAGGAGGGTTAGTTTGGTGTGCCGGCTAATTTTTTGCTTATTATAGTATTGCAGAATTAACTTAGTCACATGCTAATTCCCAAAATAATGTGATTAGTTGTGTGCAAATCTGTCAGTCTTCACCTTACTGCTTATGTACATTAAGTTCAACTTTTGTCATCACTGGATATGTCTAAATTGCATTGTCGAGACAGCACTGTTGGGCTGTGCGTCTTTGAAACTTATTGCATGCCTTTCTATGTAGAGCTAGCAGACGCTCACACACATACTTGCAGTCATATTATGGTCACCATAGCAGTAATGATGGCTCAGGGCTGGTGGGCAGCGGCAGGCTGTGGTTTTCATATTGTGTGTGTGTGTGTGTGTGTGTGTGTGTGTGTGTGTGTGTGTGTGATGAGCAGATCCAAGGTTTGCACTGGGTCACTGCACACTTTTAGTAGAGTGCTTTCAAAACTCTCTCTGTTCTCTCTCTCTGTGACGTGCAAATCGGAGGGAAATCAAAGACAGAGGAGGAAGAAGAGTGTTGGTGATGCTGTTCATCATCTGCAGCTGCTGTCTCCTCTGTAATTTTTGCTGTGCCAGAGGTGTGAAGTGAGGAAAATACGCTGTTTTAAAGAAGCCTAGCTGCTGAAGGCATGACTGCTGTGTCTCAGTTTTCACCCAAAAATTAATATTCCGTCATTTATTCACCTCTATTTTTTTAAGCCTTTCCAGAAAATAATATTTTGGTAATAATATTTAAAATAATTTAAAATGTAAAATAATATTTTTGGTACTTTACTTAAAATTACTTAAAAAATAAATGTATTCATAATGTATGTTTTAATGCATTATATCTTTAAAAATAATTGTAACCAAAGTTACATATTTTTTGTAGAGTCCTAATACATTTTACTTTATAAAGGTGTAACAATGAACAGACGGTTACAGTTTGTCATGAGGTCAGAGAATGCATTATGAGGAGCATTAATTAATCTATTTTTAAATTTGTCCCTTCAATCACCACCATCAAAACAGCATTTTTGTTGCAAATCCAGCATCTTTAACAATACACTGTCTTTGGCCATTGCCTCGCATCTTGCGGTCTTTATTGTTTTTTTTTTCAGCATCTTGCACTATGAATAGGCTATTGCATTTTTAAAGTAAACGTTTTATCTGCATTTTCTTCATCACCTTCTGTGTTTTGCAGTCGTTCAGGGTTTTAAGCGACATGAGGGTGAGTAAATCTTGACTGAATTTTCATTTTGGACGGACTGTCTTTAATGCCTGTGGATGTGAATATTACGATCCAGCCTGCATCAGTGACTGCGATTACATGTCCAAGGATGATCCCACATTATTCCCCAGATCTCAGTTCTCAAATCCCATTTATTCCCACTGATTGAGTAATTTTGGAGAATAAGCTGTTTATATGTCCTTTCAATGTCCCTGTTATGAATCAGCCCTTTATCCAGGAAGAATCTGCCTATGCCTGTCTTTATTAGAACCATCTGCTGTTCTTCTTTGCTGGTTTATTGTGCAGAGGAACATGTAGTACATCTTGTTCGTTGAGCTACCAGGTGAAAATGTAAAATGTCTTTGAGAGGACTGACTTTAAATGACCTTATCATGTCAAGGAAATACAAGCATGGATGTTCAGAATGGCATTTCAGAATCTACGAGTTTCCTTTATGCGAAATAGCCATGATCCAAATGAGGCTGTGCAGATGCTGTAAACAGCATGTTGTCACTGCATGAAGCATGTGATGATGGAAATATTGCAGTTTGATGTGATCAGAAAATAGATGTGCACATAAATTCATGCGGTTTCATTTCGTATGTGCATGTGAAATGTTTTCACCTCTTTCACCTCCATAGATTTTAACGGGGTTGTGTAGAGACTGAGCGTTGTAACCTAATGCATCCATCCAAAAGTTATTTCACCAAAAGAAGCAGAAATAAATGCAATACAATTTTATTTACAAAGAAATAAAAAGTTCTTTAAGATTTTTAGGTACAGAAATTGAATGTTTAAATACAGAGTAGTTCTTGCTATCTTTTGTTGTTTGTGTAACATTATTAATGACAGACAACAGCAGGTTTATTAGGCTGCTGTCACTTCAAGAGCTAATATAGTCCAAGATACTGATATCAACTGTTTATGTTCACTTTAGACATCACTGACTTTCTTTATGTGGTTACTTGCCTTTTTGACAATTTTGTGATTGTTCAATAATCAGTGAACTCGTGAATGCTTAAAATCATTGAAAGCTTAAATTTACAATGGTTGAAGTCTCATGTGTTTAGACGGTATGGTGATGGGAAGCCATGTGCTCATTTTGAAAAAGAGAGAGAGATTTGGTAGCACTGAATCACTCACTGTATGTGAATTTATGTCTCATAAAGTTTTCAAAGTACTGATTTTATCTGATAATTTGTGCGGATTCATTTACTCATTTAACCAGCAAACGAATTGTTTCTATCTATCTATCTATCTATCTATCTATCTATCTATCTATCTATCTATCTATCTATCTATCTATCTATCTATCTATCTATCTATCTATCTATAGTTCTAGCTACAGTCCTATCAGTAACATGCTGCAGGAAATCTGTTTGGGATGCTGGTCTGTTGCACATACTTACTGCCTATGTTCTGCTACTCCCTCCATCCATCCATCCTAGTCTAGTCTTTCTGCCTGTTTATTCATCTATCGGTCTGATCATTTATCTGCTTATCTAGTTTTTCTGTCTCATTCTCTCTGCCTATCTCATATGTAATGTGTGTTGAGGGCTGGAGTTGATCCGTTTGAGTCGTGCAGTAATCATCCACAGTGAGGGGCAGTCAGAGGAGCTTCGAGCTCAGCGAGGGGGAAATGAAGAGGTCTCAGGCTCTCAGCAGCTGCATTTTGCGGCTGCAGGATTAGCTAATGCGATTAACTGCGTCTCACAATCAGCCGCACTGAATGCATGTTGTAATTACTGCACCTCAATGAGAAAGGTGTGTGTGAAAGATTAATGCAGGTGAGTGGCAGGCTGTGATAGATACGCTCTGCTAACATGCTCTCTTTAGCCAGGCGTGTGTGTTTGCAAATGGGACTGAATGGGACTGTAGCTCATTTGCACACATGTGACCCAAACTACACAAATACGCCAAATGAGGTCTGAGCTGGGCGTTGAGGGACTGTAATGCTCCAAAACTGTTTATATTTGTCATGTTAATGTTACTTTTTTCACAATCCTAAGGATACTTGACCTGCAAGATCCATAAATCAACATTTCTAGATAGCGTAGTTAAATCAGTGCCATAAGTTGAACTATGTGACATGATTTTTCTCAATTTTTTTGATGAGCTTTTGTGACTCTTTTGGGTTATGTTGATTTAATGAGAAATAAATCATGAAAACCAGACAGAAACTAATAATAATGTACTTGAGTCATTATTTTTTGCTATATTTTGCTTTGGTGCCAGTATGGATTTGAAATCTCTGTACTATTCTAGGTCTGGTTTTGTGAAATCAGCGCAACATATTTCCACACAGGATTTCTCACAGCTTCAGTTCCATATTGAAAATCAATGGACATCCGGATTGACTCCAGCTGAAGCGCTGCCCGTTCATTTAGCTCTGATTCAAGACGTTTCTAGCTTTTTTCCACACTGTTTGAGTCTGTGATGGAGTGACATCAGACGTGCACAGCTGAGAGAGAACATGGGCTGTGATTATAAAGGTAGAAGACTGGAACTTTTTTTGAGCCAATTTTATTGAACAAAACATTTGTGAAAACGAACAAAAATACACTCCGCAAATGAAAAAAAACTAACCTCACAGCAAAATTCAAATAAACTACATTCTTTATTGACAGTTCCCTAAACTGCGGTTTCGCTGACTGGTTTATGAATGCGGTGCCAGAGTTTTCATTTCCGCTTTCCAATTTTTCGTTTACAATTCGCAAATTTACGTTCGTCTTTCTGACTCAAACCTACCGTGTGGGCATTTAGGGAACTGTCAACACAGAATGCAGTTTATTTGAAGACGGTGTTAATTTTTTGGGTGTGAGGTTAGTTTTTTAATTTGCGGAGTGTATATTTGTTTGTTTTCACAAATGTTTTTTCGATACATTTGGCTCAAAAATAGTTCCATAGAAGAGGCTTAAGTAAAGAATAAAAGAGCTATGGAATTATGTGTGTATTAAATCTAATACATCAGAAATTCAGATGAGAAAGTTAAATAGGACCCTATGATTTATACAATGCAGAAAAAGCAAACAGATCATGTGAATGTCATCAATTGTCATGGACATGGCAAAATGTGGATGAAGAATTAAAAGTAGGGCTGTACACTTAATCAATTATGCGATGTGGACAAGTGTCTTTGAATATTAAAGCGCATAAAGACTTCATCTCACTATACAAGGACATGAACTTCATCTCAAGAGTCACTTCTGCAGCAAATAAACATTTAAGAAAAACTACAAAACATATACAATATACAGATACAAAACTCAAAGCTATTTACTTCAAAACGCCAAAATAAAAGTTTGGTTTAACTTAAAATTATGAATAAAAATATTAGTTTTGAGCCGTGCAATGTACTTTTCAGAGTAATAATAACAATAATACTAAAAAAATCTATTAAATCATTTGCACAATATAAAAACATTTGATTACATTTAACGTAAAATTAGATGTATTACATTCTCAACATTTTTTATTAAATTGTTGAGCATTAAATTGATTGTATACGTTTTATGCATTAATTTGATTACCACTGTTTTTGATCATATTAAATACTAATATTTGTGGCGAGTAGGACGAGGAATGGTGGAAGTGTAAAAGGAGGAGTGACGCCAGTGAAGGATGAGAAAGGACCAGACCTGGACAATTATGTTATATTGTTTGTGTATGTGTGAACATTCAACATTTTAATAACAAAATAAACAAAAGTCAAGGACGACTGCCACCTTCATTTTGTATTTATTAATTTTGTTATTAAAGTGTTGAATGTTCGCCGGTTAACTTTGCTACAATATTAAAACAGACAACTCATCATTTAATAGGGCTCTGTTATAGATTTGGTAATCAATTTATTAAATTGGTAAAGTTTTATGAATTCAATTGATTAGGCACCCGTTTTGGTTATTGAAAATTGAATCAAACCAATAGAATGGCATGGAAAACAAAACGGAAGAAAAATCTCCTCTGACTTAAATCATGTTAAAATAATTTTGATGTATGTTGAACAGATGAACATCTCAGATGCTCCAGTTTACTGCTGATAAGTCAGTTTGCCTCGAATAATAAGACTGATTTTGAGTGTGACTCAAAAACACCTCAGTTCTGTTTATTAGTGATACAAGGAGTCATTCTGATCACTTTTCGTAGACAGGTGAAACATTTCTTTCTAACACATTTTGTTTCCCCTTTCAGATCTTCATACCCTGCGTGTCGTCAGAGAGTCGCCAGGAGGCCGATAGCAACCGCTAACATTTGATTGAATTATCCCTCAACCTGATGTGGCAGAAAACTGTTATTCCTCCATCTTACCAGCCCTCTGCTGTCTCGCCCCTGAGCGACGACTTTCATCCTCTCTCATTTCTCTGCTGTCATACACATACTGGCACTCGTCTGCCGCTGCAATGGCCTCGGCCTTTTGCTCATTTACGTCTCTGTATTACTGACAGGCTGTCTGGTTCCTGAGGGGAGGCCCGTGGAGGACGCTCTGCCGAATTTACGGTTGTATATAAATATATATGAGCATGTGGTTCTCTCAGATTGAAAACATATACTGGCGACGATTGCCTGCTATGAAGTTCATTCCAGGGCTAATGCAGTTTTGCCTCCCCATCTCTTCAGCTCCTTCAAAGAACGCATCCTATTTTAAGGCATGAGAGATATATGGAAAAGAACAGGGTAAATATTTGAGAGTATCGCAGGCTTCATCTCTTGAATTAAATTAATTGGTTTTCTTCGGTTGGCTGTGTGGATGGGAGTAGATTCACAGCCGGTAAGTTCATTTTAGTCCAAACAACCTTGACCTAGTGGCTTTTGAGGAGAACACGCTTTTTCACTCATGGTTTTGTTGCAGATGGATTTCAAGAATTGCATAGAAAGCCAGCTGCATGTTGAACGTGATTTCAAGCAAGAAGAAATGCATTATCAGGTAACTGAAAAGTTGTGCCTCATCAAAAACTGTCCACTTAGATGAATTAAACCGGAATACTGTCATGCCAATTGTAAAAGATACATGCATGCATGTTCAGAAAACAGCTTTAACATCAACCAAAGAGCCATGCTTGAACCTAAAGATGCCAAACATAAAGGCATTGGGATATGTTCACATCCCAATTGGTCAAACTTCCAAAACAATACTGTGTGCTGGGCTAAATGCACTCGCTGTATGTGTGTACATATGATGGAGCTAAGAACCCGTGAAGAGCTTATAAAATGTGTAAAGGAGTCAAAAACAGCCGCAGGAATCCCTCTGTAACACAAACTAAGGCCTGCTGGAAGGAAATGCGATCCTGACTCCTGTACCGTACTGAACTGTGATGGGCAACATGTTGAGAAAAAACAGGTATTCTAAAGCATTGTGTCTGTTTTAGGCTTGCATCTTGTGACATCATGTCCTGTTTTTGGTTCATTTGCATGCCTTTGGTTCGTGTTGCATTCATATTACAATCAAACAGCACCAGAGTTGGTTTGGAAGCATCTTTACATGACATTAGATGAATAAAAACCTGTGCATCCTGACTTGGATTTTCCGTAATTTATGACGCAATGCTTCCTGCAATTTTTGTCTACAATCCCTGTTTTTGCTGTTATGTGCTAGAGGCGCTGTTATTTATCGTGTTTGGAGCATTACATTTAACATTTACATTCATGCATTTGGCAGATGCTTTTATCCAAAGCGACTTGCATTTGACAAAGCGACTTGAAACTTATTGATATTCTAATCAGTTCTTGTTTTCCCGGGGAATCGAACCCATGACCTCTATGTTGCAAGCACTAATGCTAAACTGCTTGAGCTACAGGAAAGATGCATTACATTGTAAATTCCAGTATGCATGACTCATTGACTCGTGCATGCATGTGTGTCATAGTTGCTGGCCACCTGCACAGTCGTCCTGACTCTAGAGCATCATTATGCACTTGATACACACCTGCGGACGGAGTGCACTGGTCAGAGATCATACGGTCATCTCACATGAAAGCTGCTCGTCTATCTAAGGCCAGAATCCCTGCGCTCCCGTCCTACGCAGCACTGAAGTGGACAATCTAATGCAGTTCGTCTCACCGCCTTCATTTAGTCAGTTTCGGCTAAAATAAACTAAATCAACTAAAGCCTGAAGATCTGCCTGATCTGAGAAGGTTATCATTATTGGAAATTCTGTTTGAATGTGTCCCGTTCAAGTTTTGATTCATGTGGACTTGATTAAAGCATACTAAGCATTATTGAAAATGAACAGTTGACATCTAATCTTTTACCGTTTGTTAAATCTTTCTAAGCATACTTTGGGAAATCACATCTTTACTATGGTTGTGCAATATTGCCTCTTCTCTGACGTGTCAGAACTGTAATGTCAATAGTCAGATTTCTATTGGAAATAAAATGTACAAAATAATTTAAACCATTAGCATTGCCAACAGCACATTGATTGGTGTCGCCTTTCTTTGCTTCAGCCGGCGCTTTGTGATCTATATGCACTTAAGAAAAAAATATGGCTTTAGGTGTGTTTTATTATTAGCCCAGCAGGGGCGGAGGGTGTTGTGTTTTATCTATTATTCCGGCAGGTTTAGTTTAGTCCCTGAGGCTGAACGTTAACGTCGCGCAAACCTGCAAACACACACACATACACATACACACACATAGACGCTGCGGCCAAACAACATATATGTGTGCATATGATGCATCAAAATCTCACTCTCCTTTACATGTTCAGGTGTGTGTGTGTGTGTGTTGTGTGTGTCATCACTAAAGGCTGTAGAGATGAATTATGGTTTTGTGTGATGAGCAGCCTCTGGAAGATGTGTGTTATTCCAGCGTGTCAGGAAATAGAGTGGGTGGACGGGTTTCTGATTAGAGCCGGAGCTAAGATAGAGAGACAGATCTATGGTTTCTATATCCGTCCCTGAACAGAGAGAGATGTGCCTTATCATAGACACCGACAGACACACCGTACACTCGACTCTGTCCATATCAGTCAGCTGAGGACCACACAAACAAACAAACACACACACACACACATACATACGTGGTGATAGCATCCATTTATCAAGCGCTGACACCTCTTATTCAGCGCTGCAGGACTGCACGCTTTCTCTTTATTTTTGTCCGATGTCTCCATCGTGTCGTTGTCAAAAGGTCTGAGCTCTAGGTAATACGTTGAGTGTGTTTCTGAGCCAGATCCATTGGTACGAGAAAAAACGATGGCAAGTTACGTAAATGCATAAAAGGAGACAGATCGGCTCTTTTTTCGTTCTCAATTTTCTGCCGCTTGATTAAACTTGCTGCAGGATCAATCCTGCACTGAATCTCAAGTCAGTTTTTTCGGTGTGTCTGAAAAAAGCACCATAAAACACATCAACCTGTAGGAGGGTGATTGTGTTACAGAGACACAGAAAGCCAGTTTAACGATGGAAACATTTCTGACGCAGATATTCAGGAAAATACACTGTCCCTGGATCGATTGATTCTGTTTCATTCACACTGCCAGTGATTTTCTGGAATATGTGGGTGCGTTCACACATATCCCGTAAAGACAAATGACGTCAGGATGTCATAATTTCTTTGTTCATTGTCCCTTTGTTAATGTGTAACATAAATGTTGATCAGCATTTAAAGCGTCGCTCGCTTGAGACTGCAGAAACATCTCTCAGTACCAGGTTTCTGATACAGGGTTTCTGGTCTTTAAAAGGTCTTACAAAGTCTTAATTCGCCCATGTACAAATGAAAGCCTTAAAAATGTCTTAAATCAGAACAGAAGGTCTTAAATTGATATAGTCATAGCATTGAATGTTGCATGCATGGCAAAAATGAATATCTTTCTCACTATTTCACTATCTTTTCACTGCTCACTATCTCTAAACATCTTTAAGTCAAGATATATTTACTTGAGATCCAAATCCAAAATTACGTCTTAAAAAACCAAATGTTTATGCGTAGAACAAGAACAAATATTTGTCTATGAGTTATGAAAACGTCCCTTTGAGTTCAGTTGATTTTTTTTGTGCCCATTGACAGATTTTTGTTCTTATTTTAATCATAAACTCACTTCACTTTTATCAATTTTGCATAATACAAGACTTCATATGTTTGTCATTATATAATCTCTAGTAAATGCATCTTAATTTTATTTTGGATAAACCTAGAATCATATTTTTCTTTGTTTCAAACAGATCACAATTCTGAACAGAAAAATAACGTAAATTGCTAGATGTTCTGACAAAATAATAATTGTCGTTGTCTATTTAAAATGTTTAAGTAATCTAAAGGAATTATTTTTTAAAATTGGTTTGAATGAATGATTCAATGACTCGCTCATATAAACTTCCCTGATAATTTCCTGTTGTGATTTTGTCTTAAGATTTAATGGACAGGGCAGTCAAAGTTATTTAGGAATGAGATTGCATAGGTGTTCAAATCGAGAAGCGTGTAGCTTTATTAAAAAACAATAGATACCTGTGTAACAGAGGTAGGGTTCAACTGAAAGATGAAGTTTTATTTTCCTTGTTTTGTATTTTATCTTAATAGAACCCAGCAGATGAGTCTGTAAATCTTTTGTTATTAGTTGCGATTGCTACTGCATTTGCAGTAGTAATATCTGATACTAATATCTGCACTCCTAACTAATTAGAAGTAAGCAAGCTAAACACACAAAACAGAAGTCTCATAAAACCACTGAAAAATGAGCCACAAACACCAGCTTTGACTAGAAAATCCTGCACCCTTTATTCTCACAGCGTAGCCTTGATTCAATCCATCACCAACTATCAGCTCAGAAATCCTTGGCCACCTTCATCAGAACTACAGATCTCATTTTCCTGTCGTATTTTCCACACTCACAGGACAGAGTCGCTCCGAATAATTTCAACAGACCCTCAGGCCACATAGAGAGGATGGTGAAAAAATGAGGGTTTTATTTTACAAGGAATGCATGTATTATGCATTCTAAAGTATTCTTGAGGCATTTAAAGCTTATTATATATACCCTGTCATGTATTGAAAATGATTTTAATCACAGTTATAAGTATGAATCATAACTATTCATATTTATTTAGATATTATCTATTAAAATTCACAGTTTTATATGCTGCATAACATTATTCCGAAACCATTAACAACCTCAGGGTTTGTGTGATGCAATCTAGCAGTGAGGATTTATATAGAAGAGGTTTCATAGACAATGTTTTTTTAGATGCCCTGCAAAAATTCTCACTGGCCCCATCACAAATAAATTAATAAAAGTCATTGCTTTTGTTGTTTTTGACCCATGTTACTATCTAATAAATAAGGATGTTACAACAGCAACATTTTAGAGACGAGTGAAAGTTTGGATACCACAGCAAAAATTACTAGCCCAATTATTGTAAAGTTCATTGTTACGGAGAGTTATATTACAAGAAATAGCACAGTTTTTCTCTCTACCGACAATGTTCACTTAAGAGAGGAAACAATACAACAAGCTGTTGAGATTTGTGATTATAGAATGTATCGCTTTACGTGACTGTACTGTGTGTATGCAGATAAAGCTGAGTATAAAATATATCCTACTTTATGTAAAACCTGGCCAATAATATGGTTAGATTTGCCTCAGTTATGGAAGCTGTAGGAATTGAAGTGAGATTTTGCATCATGAAAGAGAGAAGGCGTTAATGATTTAGATGTGCACACGTACGGAGGGCATCCAACCGTTCCACTGTGTTTCTCTCTCTTTCATATTTTATGAAAAACGAGACCCTCATAGCATGTGAGAAAATGCTCCTTTTTGTATGTGTGCTTTTATTTGTCTGTGCGAGTCGTGATCTTTCTTTACCAACATATAGATCTCCCGTTACTATGGTGATGAGCTTCCCTTTAACCACGTACTGATGATGATGATGATGGAGATGATGATGTCATAAAAGCAGAGGCGTCTCCAGGGTCCTACAGCCGCTCGTTAGAACTCAGAATCTGCCATAAACATAACATTATAATGAGGAAACTACAGGATGTTTTAAGTTCCTTGAGCTTCAGCTGCCCGTGTTGCAGAGTTGTTATTATGGGAAGAGGGCATCCATAATAGAGCGAAACAGTCGGGTTCCGGAATAATTTTTCCCATTCATTTTCTCCATACGGAAACTGATTTTTAACAATAACTTGAAAACCTTTAAAGACAGCCGTACTGTGAGCTACGAGGTTGTTAATGGATTATATTTGCTTCTGTTGAAGCCATCAGCTTTATTTTTTTAAAATAATCTTGTTTAACAGCACAATCTGTGGTGAAAAACTGCACTAGCCATGATGTTGTGCAGAAAATTACACCAATCAGAGCATGAAAAGAGACATTTCATCATCATCATCGTCTTCTTCGTCTTTGTGACAGAACAACCGACCGTATAATGGAATAAGGTTTGCTGCCTTGGCTCAGATGAGCCACAATTTACTGGATTTTCTGGAATCTTTCTGCTGTCTGTCTTGCCGTCATCTGTCCCTGCAATGTCGAGACCCTGAAATCATTGTTCTGGATTGGGGTGAACTGCCACCACCCAGTACTGTTTCCAGACACCTCAGGACTTGAATGGAGGGAGGCTGGAGAGTATCTATGTCCAAACCCAGATCTCAGCCCACCAACACCATCAACCGTGGAGAATTTTTGAGTGCCCTCTACAGACAGCCCGCCGCAATGAGTGAGCCTGAGCCTGATAAGAAGAGGACAGCGCGGACCATCTCCGTGGAACCGAAGCCCCAGAGTGAGTCTGACCAGGGGTAAAACTGGTAGAAAAGATCTTCAAGGACTGGCTAATCAATCTGGACACCGAACTACTGCCTCTCACCCTGAATCATCTGTATGTTCCTCATCATCGCTGGTAGAACCCAGCATAGAAAATATATCGTGAACCTGTTGCAAATTGGAACTATCATTATTGATCACATCAAGCTCACCTTCACCTCAAAGCTCAGCCAGTCCTCCATTCCCGCCTCTGCTGGATGCCCACAGCTCTTCGTTCTTGCCCGGAAATGCCTTGTTGTGATGTGAAGCCACAGGTCGTGCAGCCTCTTCCTAGCAAGAGGATCCTGTTGCTCTGCCTCCGACCTCGGATCTCTTTCGCTCCACCTTGGCATGTTGACCTGTTAGCTCCGCCTTGGCTCCTCAGACCTTCAGCTCCACCAGAGATCCTCAACCTTGTAGCTCTAATGGATTCCCTCGTCCCACCGACTCCCCCTCCTTCCCTCCGGCTCCACCTCTGACCTCCAGCAGCAGTCAGCCACAGCAATATCATCTTGGGTCCTCCCTCCTTCATGGGATGTCGTCATTGCCGAGCGCTGGATCTACTACAGAGGGTTCATCGCCGCCAGGCTTTAGTCATCATCTGTCTGTCACCATTCCTCTGCTGTCTTCTATCACCAGAAACCCGCTAGCAAAGCGCATGAGTCGTGTTGTCACCCTACCCTTAATTGTTTAACTGAGCTATACAGTACTTCAAAGGAAAAAAGTCAAAAAATATCCTGCCCTAACTTTAACTAAATATTTTTTATTTAAAAAACACCTTCATATAGAGATACATTTGAATTAATGGATGAAATTCACATGTTTCATGCAGCTTCAGTTTTCTTTCTCTATGAGTGTCAAGTGAAATGGGTTGAGGACAATATTTCGAGATTTTGAAGGTCTGTTTAGGTTCGGTGTGTTAAATGGTCTTTGCTCACGTGTGGATTTTGCTGCAGTCAGCAGGTGTGTGTGAAATATAGGACGATGAATACTGACTTAAACACTAATGACTAATGACTCGTGACTTGTTCCTCTTTAGTCTTAATTACTCTATACTTGCATTCACACACACACGACTGTGACACCTTAATGAGATGTTGCTAGGATGCAAAAAAGTTGATTAATTAAGAAGATATAGGCACAGAGGTCATATTGCCTTGAAGTTTCTTGTCTTTGTGTCTCTTTTTGCACATTTTGTCTATGAATGTTTTTGAGAAATTTCAAATTAGGTCAAGCAAAGACTTTGGGAGACTTTGGCAATGTTACACACACACACACACACACAAACAAAGAGTAACAGAGACAGAAATAAGTTTCTTCCTGACATTTCAAACCTAATTAAAAGAGAAAGTGAAGTGATCCAAAAGAGGTCAGCGATTCATTACTATCACAAACATGCATTTTTATTTATTTTTTGTGGCATGGCGGGGACTTTCTGTTGACTTCATTGATAATTTTATCTGCGGGCTTTATTTAAGGAAAGGTCCGTTCACACCAAGGGCGATACCTATAACGATAACTAACTGAAGTTTAGGGCTGTCACTAGCGGTGAAGTCGACTAGTCACTGATGACATCATTAATGAATAAATAACTCAGAACGCTTGTCTTGTGCTCGGCTATGACATATGACACACGAGACTATTGCTTCTACAGAAACATTTATTTACATCAGTTCTTTTGTCTTTGGCTTGTTATATTTCGCTCAGATTTCAGCTCGTTCGAAATGATATACAGATAAAGTAGCAGTAAAGATTACATTTATGTGAAGACATTAGTGAAAAAGAGAGGGATTGCAAGTGAATTAATTCTACCTGGTTGCGTGTCTACATTTACAATACATTCATGCATTTATCAGACGCTTTTATCCAAAATGACTTACATTGCATTCAAGAAACACATTGACAGTCTGACCAGTTCTTGCTTTCCCTGGGAATTGAACCATGACCTTGGTGTTGCAAGCGCCACTCTCTACTGTTAGAGACACAAGAAAGCATTGAGTTTGAAGCTGTGGGTTTTAGTGACTAAGAAATACATGTTAGAACTTCAGATTCCAGGCTATTTAAATGATAAATCACAGAACGGTGTTGAGGATACATTTCTGCGCTACAAACTGCATTAGTTTAGAACAGATTAACTTACTTGTACAATTAGCCTTTTAAAACACATTGACCTGATCAATATTGAGCATCCAGAGGATATAATCAAACATCTTGTGGAGCGTTTTTGAACAGAAGGTGCCATCGGCCTGGCGATTGTTGTTATACTTTACAGCAGATCAAATCCTTCTTTAATAATGGACAAATGACATAACATAATTACAATGTTTATTTAATCTTAATATTTGACCACCTCTTTACGAAAGAAAAGCTATCGTGTGGACATCAAAACATGCTAAACATTGTAACTTGAAATCACGACGAACAGTTTGCATATTGAGAAGCATTTTGACATATTGTTGGTTTATAAATTACTTTAACCATACAAATCTGTGCACATTGTGTTCCCAAATTAACGTTATAACGTTATAGTTTGAGATGCTTTCCATGCATGTAAATGATTACAGTTTGTGTAGAGCCGCATAAAACAACATCATTGTGTGTTGATGTGGACACTAATATGGTAATAGTTGTTCTGTTAGTGAATGGGTGTTTTCCCTCCCTTAACCTTTAAAAAAATAAAATGTTATTTATGGATCTTTTCCCCAATGGAGAGTTCACTCATTCACCAAACGCTCATTTAACAGCAAGATAGCGAGAGAAAGTGTTTTTCCTCCTCCTCTGCTCTCTAAATCGAGAATCTGACATTCTCACAGTCTTTTCTTCAACACAAAACACCATCCACGTCATTCACTGATATACACACACACTAAATTTAGACACACAAACATGCAATGATCTCAATTGCAAAGAATATTTCGTATTTTGACCAACACACGTTTATATTTACCTCTGTGTTTGCTCATTTCATGTCTTTATAATCTATTTACTGCTGTGAAATGGCTTTCATGGATTTTTCATTTGCATATTTTCACATGCACGTGATTATAACAGTTAATTAGTGCTGTTTGCTATTACAAGTATCTATTACGGTTGTTCATGCTAAAGCTAAGTGTTAAAGTTTGTTCACATTTTCTTTCAGCCTGAGTAAAACTCACATCAATGAGATCAATGAGAAAATCTCTAGCCTTCTGAGCTTAACAAGGATTTTATGGGCAACTAAAGTAAGTGTGTGTGTTTGTGTACAGTATCTGTTGTGTTGGAGCTTATTGTGCGCACAGGCTGCAGGTGTTCCCTAAGCAGTGTGTGTGAAGTGACCTGTGGGTGTGTTTTGCTTGACTGCCTGTCCTGCAGCAGTTCCATCAGGCCAGCAATGGGAGGAACATGTCACTACAAGCTCCTCAATCTACTGCTGTCCCAGAAATCAATACTACACACGCACACACACACACATACGTACACTCACTCTCACACTTGTATACACATATACACTGACACACACTTGTATACGCACACACATACATATACTGACACACTCTCATGCACACACACACACGCTCACACATACATACACAGACTCGCACACTTGTATACTCACACACACACACGCACGTCACATTTAAATACTAAGTAGTAAGGATGAGGTATTGTGAGGTAAGTTATCTTTCCTGTATCTCTAACAGTAGAGGCGGCGCTTGCAACACTAAGGTCATGGGTTCGATACCTAGGGAAAGCAAGAATTGATTAGAATGTCAGTGTTTTTCTTGAATGCAATGCAAGTTTATTTGGATAAAAGCGTCTGATAAAGCATGAATGTAAATGTAAGAATTAATGGTTTAATGGTCCTCTAAAAGATCCAAATCTACTGTCTGAGAAATCTCATATTTAATCAATAAATACAGTCAGAATAATAAGACACTATATAGAGCTGATACCCATCAAACCACTTACAATAAAGTTCATCTTTGTGTTGTAGAAGTGCAGAACTTACAATTACACCTGCATAAATTGTTGAGTTTAATGTTTTAAAAACAACATTTTGAAAATAGAAAGGAAAAACTTTACTTTTAAGTATAAAACTGAAATCAAAACACGTAATGAGTTATCTCTTACATATTTGCAATCATATCTTGAATTTTGTGGGAATTTTAGAGACAATATAAAATTGCATTGATTTTGAACCCGGCACCACAGTGACAAAATAAATCACATTAGAAAAAAGTTATTGATAGAAAAATAAATCAAAGAATGCACCAATAATTTTGTGGTTTGAGATAAAATCCCCAATCCTTAAAATATGCATAATTTGCAACATTTTGAAATCCTCTCCTATGGCCTCATGGGATAGTGACATGTCCACTGAATGCACACTTCAAAAGTCATACTATTTTAGTATGCTCAAAAGCATAGGATGCATATCTTGAAAGATTCAGAATGTGAGGAAACAGGGTACTTTGGAAATTATTCAAAGAATACATGCATAAACTGTTATCTGTAATTTTGCTTAATAATAGTAAAAAACTGGTTACAGTTCCAGTGCATTTATCTATAATACTAGCAATAATTAGTTTGCAATGTAATGTAGAAGGAAAGCACTTGCCAAAATGTCCCTGTGATTTATCTTTAGAATGTGATTGTGATTTATTTGTATATAAAACCAAACGACCGTCTCAGAGTGTGTGTGTGAAGTATTGTGTGCCATGAGTTTTCTCTCCGCAGTCTAAAGTGTGTGTGTGTGGACGTATTCATCCATTATGAATGTCTCAGAGAAACACTGTCACCTGGACTGAGATACTCAAGCACAGCCGGCCTGGAGTGTGTGAGGCATGAGGTGACAGTCTCTCCACCTTCAGGAAAAACATCCTATCTCACTTTTACATGCAGCGGATTTCGCCTTAATAAGAGGTTTTTATGACATGCACATTTTACAATATCTCAACCGTTAACAAGCACATTTGTATGTGTGTGTGTGTGTGTGTTTGTGTATGTGTGACTCTAACACAATGATTTCGAGCAGTGACTTTGTGAAGGGCAGACCGAGGCTTGGGTAACATCCAGTTTGGGTTTATTAAACACAAACACACGACACATAAATCTCTCGCTCGCAAACCTATCATGGTACTGATACTTTCACTCTATGTTCCTTAATGTTTTGCTTATTTCATGATTATTTGCATAAACTACCTTACGTAACAGCCATTTATTCTCAAATGAGAAACGTAGCATTTGTTTTTTTAACATTTTAGAGTAATGGGATTGTATTATTGCTCCTGAAAACACGCATCAAAAAAAACAAATGGACTGTATTAGGATAAAACTGATTGTTCATGATGCACAAATGTAAATGTATTGTTTACTTACTGCAATTGCAAAGTAAACAATACATAATGAATCCCTGGAGTATCTATTGTGTTTTAGAAATAACCTTATTTATTATTTATTTAATGTAACTTTTTATAAATGTTTGAAATTAGAGTTGCAATGCAATTTTGCATACATGTAATATAATCCATTAGCAGTTGAAATAATAATGATAATCATTGACGAAAAAATAATTGTTTTTATTTAAAGTTTATTTTGTCATAAGGCAGAAAATGAATGAAATAGAATAAAGTTTTAGAATTACTGTAATTGTGGTATCTTTGTTATACTATTATAGTTTTTGTTAATATTTGAGTTAGATTTTAGTTTTATATTTTCAATTCATTTTAAAGGTTTAGTAATTGTGTTGTTTTTGCCATTTTTATTTGTTTATTTATTTCTACATAGTATTTAAGTTTTAGATTTATTTTATTTTAATGAAGTTATGTTTTATTTCTGTTTATTTCATGTTTTAATGGTTTTTGTTTCATTTAATGATAATAATAATCCTTTATAAAATTTAAGGAATTAAAAATTAGCTTTGCATTTCAGGAATTGGACACTTAAAATCAAAATCAGACGATCTTCTACACTTTTGTGAGGAAATAATAATTTGATTCATTTCATTCAATTCTATGAATTGATTCTTTTGAACAGTTTAATTCGATTAACTTAAGAAAAACAAGCAATCTGGTTCTTCATTCATTTTAATACATTTTCTAACATGTTTTAATAAAGCTAGTGTAAACACATACGGCAGTTTATTAAGTTTAACTTAATTGAGATTAATGTATTATTATTCAGATGACAGATATTCCTGAGGTCTTCCTGGATTACAGTTTTGCTGCCGTACAGATTGTTTCCGGATCGTTTAGAGGAAGTGCTTACAGGAGTCATTAACTTCTCAAACTGATTCATTCCAGTTCACAAACAAATCAGTTTAATGAACCAATTCAAAAGAATGATTCGTTCCATCAGTGTTTTGTAAACCCATTGGTGCTTCGTTCATATTACAGACTTTGACTTTTGATGGGATGTTTTGGTAAATCTGAGCACATTTTTGATCCAGTAAACATCTTTATCTCTTCTTCTTATTGCTGCACCGTAGAAACAACTGAGATACAGAAAGCATCTCATTTGTGATTTTTCCGTTGTACCGTAACACATCTACCAAGAATGTGCTCATGAATGTTCTTATGCCTTTTGGCGAACGCTTGGAATTTGATATTGGGAATGTCGGCCTCTTGTTAATGTCAGCGCTGAAATGTTTTTACTGGAGCAGAAGCATGTGACCGCGGTTGGCTGAACTCACGCAGCCGCGAGACATTAAAGGATACTGTTTTCTTTCAGGTAGTGTTGCTGTTTTGTGTAAACAGTGTTTCAAAGCGCCTTGCATTCGTAGCTTTAGTGGAGGAATGTTCCAGGATCAATGCAACTTAAGCTCCATGGACGGTGTTTAAGCCGTAATGCAAATTTTTTCCAATGATTTCTGAAACAAAGAACATTTGTTTACACTAGTTCCTCCACTGAAAGGATTTAGACAGTTTTCAGCTCAAATAACTTTGTTTTTTTATAAAAAAACAATTACTCTTTAAGTGCTTGAAGCCTAAGATGAGATGCACATTGAACATCTTGCATTAATCTAAATGCATTTCGTGTATGTTTTTACAAACTGAGTGACAAGTTGAAGTCATTTTTCTGTGGTAATCAACAGATTTGAGTGTTTTTTTGATCTGTTATGTTCCTTGTAGAGCCATGGTGAGTTTTGCAGCTCTAGCATGTAATTCTGGTAAATCTTCTTTCCACAGAGCTCAATATGAGGGGCTCAACGCAGCTGTTTGGATAAATCTGGGTGGAATATTAAAGCGCAGTTTAAAATTCTGTGCATTAATCTCTCTTTCAGCGCTGATGTAAGCAGCCGCGCTGTGGGGATAAATATAATCTAATAACACAGTGGCTTTTACAGTCATTCAAATGAAACCAATTAAAAAGCCTGCGTCTGCGCAGATCATTCCCCAGAGAGTGAGTTTAGATGAGGTTTAGATCCAACTGCTCCTACCTAAGAGATCACAGCCGTCTACTCTCTTTCAGGGACTGAGAGTTTGAGGAATCATTTAAGAAGGTTGGTGGCCCTTGAAACGGAGATATGTTGCTTCTATAAGCAATCTGTCTTGACTTTAAAGAGTTCTTCTCTATATCAGTGTCAATGTTTCTGAACTGCTGAAACACCTCCAATCACACACACCGATCCAGCCGACCAATCAGAGCACAGTGTGCTTTTAAGAAGGAGGGGCTTCATAGAGACAGGAACTAAACAGAGCGTTTCTAACAGACTGGGAAGAGACGAGCCGCAACCATGAGAATATGGAGAAAATAATCAATATTCAAGCAGGAAAACCTGCTCTAGTGGAGACAAAAACAATATCAAGAGTTTGTGAAAGAGCAAAACAGGTGTTGTGCATCACTCTTAAAGTGCATTATAATTTGAGTTTTTGTTAATAGTTATTCATAAAAGCTGCACTGTCCTAACAAGTCACTCATCATGACTTGTTAGGACAGTGCAGCTTTTATGAATAACTATTAAAGCCATTGTCTGGAAATTTGTCGGTGCCTTGGATTCTGTTTATCTGAATTCATAATCATTGTCCCAAACCAATTTTTACATTCAGTGTGGATACTTTCTGTTAGTAAGAATGTGATTTATTTTATGTATGAATGGATTTTCCGATAAAAGACGTCCCGTATCTACCCAAAGGGAGGTCTTGTCAGATTTAGCTCACTTTTGAGGACAAATTTGTCCCTAAAGTCTAACGGAGTAAACAAACATGTGAGCGTAATGGTTTGTGTTGCTCAGATTAATGGTAATGCAGACTGCGTCCTGTGAGAAACTTTATATCGTCTTGAACCCTCAGAGGTGTTTAAGCATGTTTGTGTGAGTTGATATTTGTGCGAGTCCCCTGGAGAGCATGTGCTGTGCTTGTGTTGACAGCCATTCAATGCCTTGTAAATCCCCAACCAAACCTCCCGACGGGAGATAGTGCTGTGCGTCACAATTATGTTAGCTCTTATTTTGAACCAGTTGTGTTTTCGTAAAACATAAACGAATAAATACTGGACCTGAATGCTTTTCATTTGCATCGTTTAATCTGCATTTGTCCACCGATGCATAAATAACACAACAAGTGTTGTCTGTGATGTAAACAAATAATTAACGAGACTCAAAAATTATTCTTAAAGGAGACTAATTATGTAAAATTCTGAACATAAGTGTGTTTTGCAGTGTTACACAACTACCCTATAATGGTAAAAATCAACCTCTTCTCGCCACTCCTTTTTATAATCCCCATAAATCATGAGAAGAGTCTCAGAATAAACCATTTGCAGTTTCTGTACAATGTGATGTCACATATGCTTAGGCCCTGCCCATGACTGCTGATGAACTCCACCCTATTAGCATATCTCCGCCCCTCAATGACCTGAACAAAAACCGCCATGTTTATCTCTTCGCCAGAACATTCAGGGTAGAAATGTATTCTTATTAAAACTACTAAAGTTATTATCTGAATTTCTATTGTTCTAGTTTGATTCATATTAACAGCATATATAGCAGTAGATACTGTATATTAAGCCGCTGTCACTTCATTTACTGTATTTTCTCTTGTACCATGGTGGCGCTGATAGGCTGTCTGACCTGTCAATTAGGGATGGGCATATCGATACTGCAGTATTGATATATCGATACTCACAAGCTACTTACTTGGTATCGATATATCCACAAAAATATCGATATTAAAATTTAATTAATAATTTCTGTATCAATTTCTGCAAAAAGTGTTTTCGGTACTTCTGTTTAATGTTTGTGCTAAAACTGAAATCCCCCTCTAACATTTAGCTCACCCGTGTCACGTGATGACTGTGAGAAACGCGAGCAACGTGCCCTGCCCACACTTACACGTCACTTTCACGGCACGCGTCGCGCATATTGTCCGCGCGCATAAACAGAATGGCACTATGGCAGAAAGAAAGCGTGGTGTGGTGCTACTTTTCAACAACATTAAAAAGTATTGCGAGATGCAATATTTGTGACGTTATGATGTATTTTATTTAAGCAATACTTTTTGTAAAATACTGTATTATTTTAAACTTTTTTTATTTTTTTGTTGTCAAATTTACTTTTGTAATACGTTTATTAATGGCCAATATGTCTTATGTGTCATGTGTGGATGCAATTTGTCTGTAATTTGCCTTTAAGTGTAATATATATATATATATATATATATATATTTAACTTTACTTTTTTTTATCACATACACATTTAAGAAATAAGTGGTATCGGTAAAATTATACCCAAAAATATCGATGTCGTATCGAATTGAAAAAGTCAGGTATCGCCCATCCCTACTGTCAATCACACAAGAAGACGTGATTGCCTGTATTGCCATTAGGACGCGCTCTTCTCATCTCATCCGATGATCAACACATGAATTTCGCGCACAAGCAGTGTACCGAGGCTGAACGGTTATGGATAATTGATGTCATGCCAGCAACATTCGAAATGTGAACTTACACAAAAAAGTTAATCAATCTATGGGTGCGGGTTATATAAGGGTGCGGGTTATACCAACGATTTTTACACAAAACCTGCCGGCTATATGAGGGTGCGGATTATCTGCGTCTGCGGGTTATATGCGGGAAAATACGGTAACATACGCATGCAATTTCTTTCCTGCTGTTTACGTTCACACACATAACCATGTCTGTATTTGACAGATCAAGTGCAATAAGACATGAAAGAGAGTTAAGTTTAATTCTAACGGGACATCCAGCTCTCTCACACTTTAGGGTTAGGTAAGGATTAGGGTGTGTGCGCTCAGAAAACCATATATCAGAAGATTACACTGATATGACTTTAAAACACATGCAGATCATAAACTTTCATGATGATGAAGAATTGCAGTGTTGCGTGAGCACAATAGAGATGATTATCAAAATCAAACAGGGGTTTTAGTTTTTAGCAAAGTATCCGAGGCATGAGCTGTATAGGCACAGCCCCCTTCTGGATAAGGGGTGGAGCAGCAGCTCATTTGCATTTAAAGACACATGCACATAAAATTAGCATTTACAACGTGGTATTATAAAAGATCTGTGAGGTATTTTGAGCTGAAACTCAACTGAGACTTATGTTACATCTTGTAATGATAGGTATCATTTAAACTCATGAGGTGTAAGTGAAGAAATCTAATGACTCACTCACTGAATCGGAACAAAATAATCATTATTGTAATCTTTAAGGAGAATCACATTACATCCCTTTATTCCTTAAATTTCACACACCGATACAGACGCCCATTTCAGCACTCAATTAAGACGGACTTTTCTCTTGAGGAGCGGCTCTTACGGTGGGGTGAGGAAGTCAACACAACGCCCGGAATAATTTAATTGAATTATTCTCATCTTTAACTACAATTGTCACAGGTTCAGAGGCCATTCAATCTTCCCCAATAATACATTTTTTGATAATGTTCCTTTAAGACTTCTATATGTAAATGAGCTTTTTGTTCATCTCTAACTTGTTTCATAATTAATAATCAAGCAGCTGAATGTACGAAATGCCGAAATACGTGTTGATATGTAAATGTGGTGGTCATATGCTAATGAGCTTTAGGTTGATGTTCTGAATACACGTGAGAGGGAATTTGTGTTGTGAATGTTACAATATATCGCATTCTGTTAATGTCAGTGCTTTTATTTTAAAAGAACAAGAAACATCTGTTTTTCTCCATTGTGTTGCACAAGCGGCTTGATAAGACGCTAAACCATTGTCTTGTTTTCAGCGCAGGAACATTTGTGGGTTAATGAGGTGACTGGACTTCATTAGCATTTTCCATGTCACAACAGAGGCGCAGTGTTTAGTTCAGGGCATCTCCATGGCAACATCTGCTCTGGGCCAGGTTATGGGATGCGGTGTAGTGGTGGTAACCAGAAGGTTGATGGTTTGACCCCAGTGAGGGGCGAGCCGTGAACAATCACCCCTGTGCCCTTGAGCGAGACCCTCGATACAAACCACTATAATGAATCACGTGCTGTTTTATGACGGTATTGCCTGGATGTATGGCAATAAATAGTGGGGAAAACTCTTGACTTGACCATGCAAACCATTTGTAAATGATAGCCTGAAGTCCTTGACATCTGTCCATGACAGAGCTTCTCTGTGCATGATTGGGTTAAATGACAGACTCTCATTTGTGCCTCAGATTTAGTTATGAGCGGCTCACTGACCTTGATGTCAAGAGGGAGATTTGAGCTCACGAAGATAATCGTCATTCGGATAAATATCTCCTTGTTGCTTCAGTGAATAAAAGAACATCTTTCGGAATAAGGGTGAGTAAACGAGAGATATACAGTCAAAAACAGTCATTAGTTGCAATAATTAATAAAAAAAAGAAAAAAAATGTCTCTTCTGCTCATCAATGCTGCTTCTATTTGATCGAAAGGAGAGTACAAACTGAAATATTATATCAATGTAAAATAGAATGAAAAAAATGTTTAAGTTTTAGTAACTGTGTTGTTTTGTCAGTTTTTAATGTCATAAAGTAAAATGAAATAAACTTGAATCTTGAAAACAAAAAATTCTAAACAAATATGAACAAAAACTATAATAGTATATCAATGATACTACAAGAAAACTGTATTTCTGTTTTATGACTAAATAAAATGTAAACTAGATTTAAAAAAAATCACTTTGTGTTAATGCTGTATTTACATAATTGTAGTCATATTTCAAAATGTATACATTTTGTCTTTATTTTTTTGTCTTCCATCAAATAAATGCAGCTTTTATGACATAAAAGACTAAAAATTTAAAAATCGTCAATATGACTGTTTGTCATATTCAACTGTTTTTTGATTTTAACTTTTTTATTTGTTCAGAATGTTTTTCCAGTTTGGTTTCAATAAATCCAGATTTTGAACTTACAAAATGTTTTAATAGTTCGAACTCTGCATTGGGAATCTGCTTTCCCATGACACAAGGCGTTAACAGGTCTTTAGCAGTAGTGAAAAACCAGGATAAGAGTGTCAATATTTCAGCCAACAACATGAGGAACCTCGACTGGACTCCATCGGCTGTGTGTGTGTGTGTGTCTGTGCCTGTCTGTGAGTGTGCGTGTGTTAGTGTCTGCGTGTGCATGTGTGTGTGTGTCTTAGAGAGCAAGGCGAGGTCAGGGTCGAGGGATTGCTCTACGAGACATAATTAAATCAACAATGAAAGATTTGCAGGGAGCAGCCCTTTAAAATTGAATTTTCTTCTTCAAGACTTTCCGCAGCAGGGAAGATCCCAGATAGACGCGGGAGCAGAAATGTGGGTTAACCAGAGGTTAGCACTGGGAAATGCTCTTCTGTTTAACCCACAACAAACAGCTCTGTTTTCATGAACTGACGGACAAACACAGCTGCACGTCTAAACACTCGTAAAGAATGTGTGGTCACTCTTTCATCAGTTTATAGTTCAGTTTAATATCTTTGTTTTGTGTTGAGTTAAGCTGCGGTCAAACACGTTTATTTATTTACTTTCTAATTGCCACATGTTAGAATATATTAAATTAACTCTGAAACCTGAGGCCTTAGACTGGGTTGTTATAGTTAAATAATCATATATTTTTATGTTTCTGCATTTATCAGACGCTTTTATCCAAAGTGACTTGCATTGCATTCAAGAAACAGATTGATATTTTAATCAGTTCTTGCTTTCCCTTGGAATCGAACCCATGACCTTGATGTTGCAAGAGCCACCTACTGTTTGAGATACAGGCATTTTTGTTCAAATAAACTGAGTTGCAAGGCAAAACCTTTCTCTTATAATTACTATCTTATAATAGGTTAAACTAAAATGAATAGAGATATTTTGAATAAAACGACAAAAAAACACCAAAAATGACCAAAACTTGACAAAGCAAAATCTAAAAATTAAAACCCATTCAAAAAACATAAAAATCTGAATTACATTAATGTTTGTTAAAGACACAGTTTCTCCATTGAACTGATTTCAAGCATTGAAGCTGAAGCTTTTTAGATCAAAAGATTTTTCAGATGCGTATAAAACGTTGGCGTATGTTTTTAGAGCATTAACGAGATTCTAATGCGAGGCCACATTATCCTAAAATTAAAAGTCAACGCACAACCCCACACACTAACCGCCGGAAGAGATGACAGATTACAGCTGCTGTCTGACATCCTTGATTATTGCGCTGAATTATTTGGGCTTTTTATTGTGTCTGAGAGACAGATGATTCAGAGTTCGTTCTGGGTGGAGATCTGATGTCAAAATCATACTTTGTAAGATGTTTCTGACATAATTTCATGCATTGCTCTGATACTATATGTGCTCAAGATCTAATGCATTCATAAAATGAGCATTTCATACATTTTCGTAAACTCTACTATGTTTTATTGGTTAACATTAGTTTTAATGCGAACTAACAATGAACAATACTTTTAGAACAATTTTTAATCTTAGTCAACAGTAATTACACCATTTACTAATACATTTTACTAATACAGATTTATTTTAGTTTTCTTAATATTTTGAATCACCTTTTATTTTTATATTTCTATTTTTCATGTTAATTTTAGTTTAGATTTTAGTCATTTTTTATTTTGTGCTTTTGTATGCTTAAATATATTTTAATAGATTTTTCAGTTTCAATTTCAGTTACTTGTTTCTTAATACTTTTAGTCCTTCAAATTAAAATACATTCAGTTTATTGCCATGGCAACATTCCTACAACATTCATATTTTATTTTATTTCAATAAACAGAAATATTTCTAATAGTTTTCATGAACGATGATATCCCTTTTCTGGCAGAGTATTTGCATTTGTGTACTTTCCTTAATTTCCTGTTGAAAATACATGGATTATTGGTGCAAAATTAATAAAACATTAAATATTTATAGTAATAACTTAATATTTTCATTCATTATAAAACCCAAACTTGAACTAAATACAGAATTATGCAAAAACATATACATATATATATAATGAACTGTCGCAAAATTCAACACTTTGAAGGTCATCAGATCTGTAGTTCAGGGTCGGACTGCCTATGGAACATGTGCTCTGGGTTCACTAGATAATTCAGTTCGTAAATGATTCTGGGAGACTGAGGAACACAGTGCTAAAATACAGATAACACAATGACTCACGCTCTCATGCGCACATAAGCGGCTAATACTTCACTTCCTCTGAATTAATCAACGAGACAGCAGTATCCATCAGTATGCAAGGAGCATGTGGTGACCAGCAAACAAAACCACGCATTCTTGAGCCGTGTTGCGTGTCTGCGGCGAGATTAATCCTGCATCTATCGGCGGTTCAGGTGCCAGAGTGTTCTGTGTCTGTCTGATAACTCTCGCCATTGTCCGGCCTCACACGCTGTGACGCTCCAATCTGCCTAGAGAACACCGAACATCCACGGCCGCTCTTAATATAAGCACAAACTCTTTTGAGACCATCATACCCGTTGTGCGGTGATGCATGACTGAATGTATGAGTGAGTGTGTATGTGTGTGTGGGTGTATGAGTGAGTGTATGAGAGTGTATGTGTGTGACTCTCCAGTCCTGGGTGAAAGTTTATGACTGTGCCATCATTTTGGGATGAAAAGCTGATCTCACTGTATCACCAAGACAGCAACTTCCCTGATGAAACTTTCCCCCTCGTTCAGCACTTTCTATGGTGTGCCGATAGATTAAAGCCGGTGGAGAAACACACAGACAGACCGTCAGCGCCCGTATGAGAGCTAGGTGGGTGTTTAGGTGCAGCACAATGCACACAGAAATATCTGGACACTTACAGGGATTCTTCAACCTAAAGTGACAGTCTGTCATCATTTACTCACCCTCATGTCATTCAAAACTAAAACTTACTTTCTTCTGAATATAAAGTGTGGCACTGGGACTGTAAAGATTTTATAGCACCATATATGATTCAAAAACTTTATTCCAGAAATATTGCAAATTGCAGAGAACTTTCTCTTTTTTAACACAAAAATTACGTCATTAATTGATTCAAATCTCTCTCATCATGATCACTCATGTCAGTCCTGCCGACAGCAGAATTAAAAATAATTCCTCACACAAAACTATTATACCTGTTTCTATTTGTATAGTTCGTAATCTTTTGCACTGTAACAATAATGAGCATAACCAGAGCATCTTCTGAATACTTGCTTGCACTGACTTGACTACCGTCTACATCTTAAATGCAGTTTAATATGAATTATATAATACTTATAAGTTAAAAAAGTCTCTTCTCCTCATCTAAGCTGAATTTATTAGATACAGAAAAACAATGTAATATTATATCAATATAAAACAGCGGTTTTCTATGTGATTATAAAGTAAAGTGTAATTTATTCCTGTGATTAAATCTGAATTTATTAGATGATAAATATAGTAAAACAGTGTAATATTATATCAATGTAAAACAGCTGTTTTCTATGTGAATATATAGTAAAGTGTAATTTATTCCTGTGATTAAATCTGAATTTATTAGATGATAAATATAGTAAAACAGTGTAATATTATATCAATGTAAAACAGCTGTTTTCTATGTGACTATATAGTAAAGTGTAATTTATTCCTGTGATTAAATCTGAATTTATTAGATGATAAATACAGTAAAACAGTGTAATATTATATCAATGTAAAACAGCTGTTTTCTATGTGAATATATAGTAAAGTGTAATTTATTCCTGTGATTAAATCTGAATTTATTAGATGATAAATATAGTAAAACAGTGTAATATTATATCAATGTAAAACAGCTGTTTTCTATGTGACTATATAGTAAAGTGTAATTTATTCCTGTGATTAAATCTGAATTTATTAGATGATAAATACAGTAAAACAGTGTAATATTAAATCAATGTAAAACAGCTGTTTTCTATGTGAATATATAGTAAAGTTTAATTTATTCCTGTGATTAAATCTGAATTTATTAGATGATAAATACAGTAAAACAGTGTAATATTATATCAATGTAAAACAGCTGTTTTCTATGTGAATATATAGTAAAGTTTAATTTATTCCTGTGATTAAAGCTGTATTTTCTGCATCATTTCTCCAGTCTTCAGCGTCACATGATCCCTCACATATTATTCTGATAAGATGAAACATTTATGATTATTATCAGTGCTGAAAACTGGAAACCATAATATATTTTATTTTTCAGGATTCGGTGATGAATAGGAAGTGTAAAAGAATAGAATCAGAAATGTTTGTTGAGCAACAAATCAGCATATTAGAATGATTTCTAATCTAATTCACAATGAAATATTTCAGCGTTGTTTTCTTTCCTTTTCTAGAGCTTCTCCATCATGAATGAGAGTTCACTGCATTATCGTGGCCTTTTCATCACGTGAGTATGACAACATGTTCATTATTAAGTGTCTTCTGAGTCTGAATAGCTGCGTATGCGTCAGGTATGCAGCGTCGTTACCTGTCTCAGGTGATTACATGGGGAGTAAGACACCAGCTTTCCTCATCTCTCTGTCTGTCTCTCAGAGTTCTTATTCCTTCACTCTCGCCACACTCTGGCAGGATAATAGCAGCCACAAATCATCCCGTAGGCTTCACTGGGCAGGAAATTGATGTTCTTTCATTTCAAAACAATGGAGAGCCTTATGAGAGGCCTGATGATGTCATAACTCCAGCGGCTGACAGGTTTGGGGGGCGCAGGGACAGCTCAATCAATCCCAGCATGCACTGGGGCTGCCATCGAAACGCAGAGCAGACATTCTCAATCAAACGCCACATTCGAAGCATTGTCTCTCATGCTCACACACACACTCTCTCTCTGTCTCACACAACCACACTCACACACACACACACTCTCTCACACTCACACACACACACTCACACACACCCACCCCATTCCACCCACCCCCCCCAAATACTCACACACTCTCTCACACACACACACACACACACACACACCCACCCCCCCAAATACTTACTCTCTCACACACACACACACACACGGCTGTAACAGGGTGATGTAAAACCGCTGCAGGTAAAGTCAGTCGACGAGTGTTATAAATCTATAAATTTTCCAAGAGGCATGTGTGATTTATGGTATCAGCCTTCTTTATAACTGATGTTGACGATCACATCAAGTCAGCATGACCCTATTTACTTTCCTGGTCTTATTGAACTCTTTGAAAGTGCACATTTTTCAAAAGAAAACAAAAACAAAGCTAAATGTTTGTCTTCATAATCACTCATTATGAAACCCTGAAAGGATCTTCCTTTTCGATTGGGGAAAGTAATGATAATCAGCTGGCAAATATCTTATTACAACATGTCACATTTCACTCTAAAAATATTATATTATATTATTTGTCATACAGAAAATGAAACATTTCAAATTATGTGATTAATTGAATCAGTTTCCAGCTCATTTCGTAATAACCATAATTCTCAATTATGTATATATTTATTTATTTAATCATTTTTGCATAGATAAAAAGAGTATGGCAAATAATACCATGATGTATAAAGGCACAAGTAATAACATATTGCAGCATAAATAACTTGTAAAAGAAGCAGCAAATATTGGTCATCATCATTGACTAAATTACATTAAACATTAAAACTAATAATATTAATAAAACTAAATAAAAACTAAAATAACACGGGTATAAATATTATAAATCACTTTAAATTTTGTATGTTTTTTGCTTAATTGTTATGAAAATAATTTTACAATGCACAACAAATGTGTTTTTTATATTTGTGTTTCAGTAGACGTGTGTTTGTTTCTCTCCCGGACATTTAAATCCCATTGAATATCCTGCTTGATTGTGTTATACGTCACATTACACGAGTAAAATAGGCTGCAAACTTTTTCATGTTGAACAAAAAGCATATTGTACAGTTAAAATTTTAATCAGGCTTTTAAAGTCTGATTAAAGTCTCTCAGCGGGACAGATGTTGTGGGTTAATTATGGCACATATAAGGCACTTTAAGGCACTCCGCCAGGAATGCCATGTGATTCGAGGCTGATGCTCTTGGCAGAGCTACTATATGCCAACTCAGTCTCGCTCTCCAGGGGAAAATCACGGCAATGAAGCCCTCCTGACCACTAACGCGGCAGAAAACACTTCAAAGCCAACGGACACATGTGTGACCGATGGCCCTTTCCTGCCTGTCAAAGATGAGAAGGGGAAAAGCAGTGGGAAGATCTCACACATACTCAAAAACACACTTCCAGAGCATCCGTCGCGTTCCCGATCGCTCTGCTGTCAGATTTATGGTTATGGTTGGGTGATTGTTGAGGGATGGTGGAGTGTGAACAGACAGTGATGAAGGAAAACCGCCAACACACACACACGCACATACGCACACACTGTCACCACTCAACATTGATGCCAAATCTGAGATACACAGACAAGGTCATCATCAAAGCAGAATACCATAGCAATACCGTAATATTTCATACTATATGAACACTATGCATAGAATGCATGTGGATGACCAAAGCCTGTCAAACAAACACACTTGCATGCATCTGTGTTCACACACCCACAGAAACACACACACACATCAAAAGAAACGCACTCATTCACAGCAACACACTCACACACACCATCCACAGAAACACACGCATCCAAACAAACACACACAGAAACACACACACATGCAGCCCTGTGTTCCAGTGCATGTCAGATCTCAGCGACACTAAGAACAGAGAAACTGCAGAGAGAGAGAGACAGAGCTGGAAATGAGGTTATGATGTTGAAATTGCAGTTATTTCTATGGTTTCATATTCATAATGAAATGTTTTGACAGGTTCTTTCCTCTGAAATGTATTGAGCTTCTGAAATGTCCAAATATCTGTAATTTTAAATATGCTGTTTCTTTTTCCTCCAATACTCTTTCAATTTTCTTAGGAAAGCTGTATTAGATTTTTTTGTTGTTGCGCTGTTACATTTAATAACATTTAAGCAATTCTGTAATGCATCTAAATTCTGAAGTAATGTGTCTAAAGTTCGATTTCTGTCAAAGGTGATTCTAATTATTGCAATAAATAATTTTCTTTAATGCAATACAAATATTTTAAATTAGCATAAATGATCATTTAAATCAGCATAAATAAACTTGAAATAATACTTGATGAATACTTAAATTAACATTTTTAATTTGGGGGTAAATGTGATTTTTAAAAATGCTTCTAAAATATGCTTCATTTTCTTTCTGGAGAAACTCATTTTATTTCTATACATTTATAAAAAATATACTGCTTGCTTAAATTATTTGAGTTAATGTAAAAAAAATTTATGATTTATTTCTATGCATTTATTTCTGCCTGTGTATTTTAGGTGAAATGTGACTTTTCTTGACAGGTTTCATGAAATTCGCCCATTTAAACATCAGAAGACAAATGTAAGTTTGTGATTTTCTGCACTTTTACTATAAAACAACATGCTGAAATTGATGTTTGGAAAGAGAGCAGCAGTTTTTATCTGAATTATACATTTGGTTTATTTATATTCATCTTATAGTGAAGAAGAAAAATGAAAAATTTTGAAATGAGATATATATTATTTCAAACTCTATGCTATATAAATGTTATAGTTATGGTGTGTTCCTCATTCTTCAGGGTAAATCTGAAGTCATGCATTTTATATGCTGATAATGTTCTGATTCAGTCTAGATAGTGCAGAAGCAAGCCGTTAGAATAACGAGGTCGTGTTTCCACAAGCTCCAGACGGGAACTGGTGCTTTCCAGGCCGAGGGCGATGTTCTGCTGTCTGGAGATGTAAATGCCAGGACCGGTTGTGAGTGAGACAGAGAGTCAGGGCTCTTACTCGAAACCACTCTGAACCTGTTCTCTGGACTGAGCCGGTAATCAGAACTGGCAGGTTCTACTGTGTGGAAAACTGGGTCTCATCTAAATCACTGGTGGATTTTAAGAGCTTCTCATAGACTGCAGTATTAGAGCGTTCACTGTTTGACCATATATAACATAAACCACCGCAGAAGTTTTGTTAAAGAGCATCTGTTTAAGAGTTTTAAAGAGTTGCTGTTGTTCAGGAAAAAGCTGCAGTTCTTCTCTTTATCAGTGTCAGTGTTTCTGAACTGGAACAAACACTCACAATATTCCTCATTATAATAATTAATACGCAGAATAAAGGGGTGGGGCTCGAGTTAGTCATGTGTTGAAAGGGGCGGGGCATTTCCCAACCATACTGGAAGCTCTTGACCAATCACAACACACCGATCTAGCCGACCAATCAGAGCACAGTGTGCTTTTCAGAAGGAGGGGCTTCATAGAGACAGGAACTAAACAGAGCGTTTCTGACAGACTGGGAAGAGATGAGCCGCAACAAGGAGAAAATAATCAACATTCAAGTAGGAAAACCTGCTCTAGTGAAGACAAACACAACAACAAGAGTTTGTGAAAGAGCATATGGTATCTTTAACATCGCAAACTATAATTTCAGTAAGACGACACTGTTTTAGTGTTTTCAGACAGCCTTTTAGCGCTGTGTTTTGCATCTGTCTGTTTGTGATGTAAATTTCTAGCTATTTCTTTGGCTGAAGGCTTTCATTTCCCTTTTAGAGCAACGCTAATGGTGTAATTACAAGCCCCACAATAAGCTGCCGCATACGAAGAACTTGAGCGAAAACAGTGAAATCCCCTTAAAATTAAATATTTTGAATGTAATTTGCCAAGCAAAAACATCCGACTGAAACTGCAACATGTTGAAGTTTCAAACAAAACAAAATGCCTGTTAAAAAAAACTAAGATGTTTGGTAAAACTACAAAAAGAAATGCTGTCAAGTAATCTTTCATGAATCGTACATTCGCTCATCCAAGAGACTTGAATTAGATGTGGAAACCAATCAAAACCACATAGCTGGAATATTTCATTAAAAGGAAGAGGAAAACACTCTCCAGTGCCTGAGCAACACACACCTGATACCATCAGAGCTTTTCAAAGCCATGGATGTCTGTGATCTTGAACAGAGCGCTGATCTCTCAAAGTCGCAGGAGTGGAGCCGAATTCAGAGGCCAATAACCCTGGAGTTGTCAGCCGTATCCCGGGAACGAGCCTCTGGGGGGCTTTTACAAGCCCTCCGCTCCGTCAGATTAACTCTGTACTAAAGCATCGCCTAAAGACCTCAAACAACGACGATTCGCACAGCATTTTATTTAAACTACAATGTACTTATGCAACGCGTTTTTTACATTTATTTCTCAACTGTTTCTAGATGAGAAATGGATGAGATTAAGATTAAATACAATATTTGAATTAAAAAATATATATTGGTAAATGTAAAAATTAAGATTAACTTGCTAATGCTGTCGGTAAATTGTTAGTTAATCTTAATTAATGTGTGTAACAGATGAAACCTTATTGTAAAATGTTGTCAAAAGGTTTTTAAATTGCCATATGCATTAACTTGGTAACACTTTACAATAAAGTTCCATGAACTAACAATGACAAAAAGTTATAATCATTTATTAATGAATCTCAACATGTACTAATACAAATAGTCACACTAATTGTAATACTAATACAAAAGTCACAAATCATTCAATCATAAGTTGCATCTGATAATATTATTTAATCGTCTGAACCAGCTATGAATGGTTGTTTTTTATCAATAACATTAACAAAGATGAATAAATACTGTAACAAATGTATTATTCATTGTGATTTAATGTTATTTAGTGCTCAAATGTGACCATATTTATAAAGTGTTACCATTAATATGATATCTCAGTGATGGTACTCAAGTTCACGCAGGAAAGGGTAGGGTTTCAGAACCCAAAAGAAAAGTTGGTCTTCCTTTTAATGTCTAGCGCAAACACACATTTTGGTTGTTGTTGTGAGTCTCCAGGGCGAGTCTCTGCTGTTGCTCCATGTTTGGTAGTGAAGAATATTGTTTCAGACTGAAGCTTCCCATTATCGTTTCATCTGGTCGCTCATGAGTTATTGAGCGGGTCATGGTGTTTGTACAGAAAACATGTAATAAAAGTTGATGATAAAAGCGATGTCCTCCGGGTATGGAGGCCCTCCAGGTTCAATCCTTGGCCCTTTCCTGTTGTTTTCAGTCAGTGGGTTAGTGGGGTTACAGGAACAATCTGCCGCCCCTAACGTCTCCCCAAGCAATTCTGTTTTTCTCAAAGCCGAGCGACTGGGTTAGTGCACTGAAGAAGTGCAATACATTTACACAGGCCTTTTCTACACAAATGGAGGAGTTTTAAACCTATTCAAGCTCCAAAAAGGCAAATATGCATGGCAAACAATTATGTTGTGTTTCCAGTGCATTTTTAGATCAAGATAAATTTACCTGAGAATCAAAATAACATGATATTTAGTTTTCAGATCTTAGAAGTGAGTTCATACAAAGATCTGTCGTATTAGTATAATTACTGAATTCAAATGTACTTAGAATTGTTTTATAAATTTAGTTTTCTTGGTCCATGAACAGATAAAAGGTGAATAGGCACCTATTGAACCTGTTTGTAACAAACGGGCTCACAGGCAGGGATCCAATTGCTATTGTCTTTAATAAGAATGGTCGTACAGGCAGGAAGTCAGGGCAAACAGAGATCATACAGAAACGGTAATCCAGGCAGGGGTCAGAAAGACAGGCAGACAGAATCAGGATAGTGGTACAGGCGGTGGTCAAGACAGGCAGTTATCAATCAACAAACGTTATTCCAGGCACAGGGCAGGGCAGGCAGGACAGGATCAAACACGAGCAAACAGGCAGAATCAGCAACAGTATTAACAGACAGGAATAATAACGCTCAGAAATGATAACCACGGCTAATCATAACACTGTTAGTTTTCTTATTATTATTATTCTTCTTTGTCTTCTTCCACTCTTAAGTCTGTTAAACACACCATTTTAACCATTTTTTATGGTAAAAAGTTATGAGATTTGGCTCACTGATGATCAACTATAGCAATTTTGAAATCTCTAATTCAATCCCAAGGGCCTCCAACTGTCCAAAGTTTCACTTACGTTTGTGTTAAGAAATTTTGAACTGTAAGGGCTAGAAACAGGATTATTTTTCCCCCATATTCATCGTCTCAAGACGATTTGATATGACATTTTTACGTCATACTGAGAACAATGATACCAGTTATTCCATAATCGGTCGAACTTTTATTTTTTGGAACCTACTTTTTCAAACGCCTTCTAGACTGAGGATCCAATTTTCGATTGACCAAACTGTTCTCGAATAACATATCATTTAACATATCATTATGCCGGCAGCAATGTCACCCTCTAGCCTACGACTGGTTGCTCACAAAAGCTAAGCGGGGATGTGTGTGGTCTTTTCCTGGATGGGAGACTGATTGCTGCTGGAAGTGGTGTTAGGAGGCCAGCAGGGGGTGCTCACCCTCTGGTCTATGTGAGTCCTACCGCCCCAGTATAGTGACGGGGACACTGTACTGAAATGAGCACCGTCATTCGGATGAGACGATAAACCGAGGTCTTGACTCTCTGTGGTCATTAAAAATCCCAGGATGTCTTTCGCAAGAGTAGGGGTGTAACCCCGGCATTCTGGCCAAATATGTCCATCATGGCTTCCTAACCATCCCCTTTCTCTGATTGGCTGCATCATCACTCTGTCTCCTCTCCACCAATAAAGCTAGTTTGTGGTGTGCGTTCTGGCGCAATATGGCTGCCGTCGCATCATCCAGGTGGATGCTGCACTCTAGTGGCGGTTGAGGAGATTCCCCCTTCCATGTAAAGCGACTTTGAGAGACTTTGATAAAGCGCTATATAAATGTAATGAATTATTATTATTATATCAATGAATTTAATGGCATGGTGGTAATTTGAGGCTGTAACATTGAAACTCTTTGCCAAATGGACACTAAACTTGATGATTAGTGGTTTTTCTGTGTCTCAAACAGTAGAGAGCAGCGCTTGCAACATCAAGGTCATGGGTTCGATTCCCAGGGAAAGCAAAAACTGATTACAATGTCAATGAGTTTCTTGAATGCAATGCAAGTCACTTTGGATAAAAGTGCCCGCCAAATGCATAAATGTGCAATGTAAACTTTGCTCACACAACATCAATTTGGTTACAGCGCCACCTATTGGTCAAAAGTGATAAGCAGTTTAATCATATTACATGATTGTATTTCTGATCTAGTAATGCCTTTAATTTCTCATTGTTGCAGTTGACGGATCAGAACGTAAACTATATTACAAGTCTTTGGAAGCCAAACTTGTTGCATTACGATGGTCACGTGACGTTTTCTTTGCATAAATCTATTATTTAGCTTCTAAAGACTTAAAGTAGCCATTGAGGGGCTTTTCTTATCATGATTCATCAGAGCATTTTGTGTTTCACAGACAAACCAAAGTCATACAGATTTGCAATGGCATGAAGGTGAGTAAATTTCACTTTTCAGGTTTTTCAACTGATCCTTTAAAGTCGCACTAAAGTGCCTTGAAACGTGTAGCATTATTCAGTGTAATGACATTGTTTCTACTGAAACAGGACGCTTTAAAATACAGCCTTCTGTACAACAAACTTAAATTTTTATTTCATGGAGACTTAAAAGTGTATTCAGTTCATACGCCTGAAGTGGAATCAGCAGGGGTCAGCATTCATTAATTTATTTCTATATTGAACCTTTGTGTTTTATCTTGTCATTATCACCTTTTCCAGGTGAAATACTGAGTTGCGTCAGTCGAATAGTCAAACGGCTGCCCGTCCGTCTCTCTGCTTGTAATGAGGCAGTGGAAGAAAATGAGCGAGTGGCAGTGTAATAGATGGAGAGAGAAATAGAAAGAGATGAATCGCTAGCAGATAAATAATTGGAAAGAGGCTCTCCGGAGAAGCGCATCAGAAGGCTTGTGTAATTAGAGCGGAGGAGTGTGTGAGGAATCTAAATGTTTCTGTGTTTGGGTCTCTGGAGGGTCTGCCGTCCTGTAGAGCCACTCAGACACACAAGTCCATCTGTTTCTGCAGGTTCACCTGCGTCGAGACACGACAACAGCTGTTCGTTTGTACAGTTCTGAGTGTATTGATCGTATCTCATCACACTCCTCATAAATGGCAGTTCAATTCTTAGCATTTTGGGCTGCTATAGTGTCACGTTTCCTCTGCTTTCAGTTCATCTACTGTCGTGGTGGAGCAACTGAATCTTTGGCCCTGATTACACCTGCTATTATTTTGGTCGATCGGATCACAAATGTAGACGAGCGAGACACATTCCCATTTACACCCGGTGTGTTAATCCCTCTCTTTTGTCCACTTTCAACCACTTCTGTTCTAATTTCTTCAAGGGGAGGGTAAATGTATGGGCTTTTTCAGATCATTCGATCTCATGGATGAAATAAGCTTGTGTAATTTACATACGATCACGAATGGAGATGACAGAAAAACACACAGAGATCAGCAGCTTTCGTTTCTGTTCTGACAAGCACGAAAGCAGGCAAATACTGTAAGAAATCAGGAATGGAGAGAGAACATTGTGCTTGGTACATTCTTCCTCTTCAAACTTTGATCTCCAGCCGCGTGGCTAGCGCAATTCCCATAATGTTTGCGCATTAGGTCAGTAGGTAGAGAGTAGAGGGTCTTCTGTGGCTGTTCGGATGCATTTGACCACATGAGCGTTTACACTATGAAAGCAATCCAGTTTCGATGACCTCTGGAAGTGGTCGAAAGTGGACAAGCTCAAAACGATTTACACCTGTGTTTAACGTCGTCCACTTGTGATCCGATCAACCAAAACATTTTAATACCTCAGTCTGGAACATTTCTCTCTATTCCCACAATCAAACATTTAGTAGGACCATCTTTTTGCAATCTATACTCAGTGTTAAAGTCTGTTATGCCTCCACTCTCTGTTTTTTGGAACAGCCTGTCCAGATGCTTCAGGTCTAAAGATGAATCTCTTCTGAATGAAGACGGACAGTAAGGCAGAATATCTAGACACAGGAATCCTGCCAGATCAAGTGGTATCTACCTATGAGCATGTGTGTGTGTGTGTATTGATTGCTGTAAACGCAGTGGGAAAAATGGGTTGATGACCTTGTGTTGGGTCGTATCCAGAGCTGTTAGTCCACTTTATGCACTTTAAATGAAGGATAAACACCGGCCATGAATACTGATGCCGGGAGGAGTCTAACCGCACACACTGAACCAACCTTGATCCTTTAGTCTTAAGCCAGACTTATAGATCATTTCACCAGTTTTATAGTCTCTCACACACATCTTTATAGCAAATATGTACTTGATCTTATCAATAACAATTCAAAGGCAGTTCAATCGCCTTCTGAGTTTGATAAACTCAATAGTTTTTGGTTTGTAGAGGACAAACGCTGAAATCCAGATGTGTTTTCAACCTTCCTCGCGTGTTTGATTAACACACTGCGGGTGTAAAGATGTAAAACAGGCGTCTCTGAATCTAAACACATTCTCCGAGAATCCCGCCGCTTTCCAAATGTCGCTCGTCTGATGTTGGGTCGGCCGTCACTAGTTAGGGATGATGTATCCGAGCCGACAGAGAGCGTCGGGCAGCAGCAGAAGTGTGCGGGGTAAATTAAATCACACCGCAGCTTCTGCACATTGTAAAAGCGATCTCTGAATTCAGATTTGATTATAGTTTGAGCAACTGGAACGACACTCTGGTGTTTCGCCTGGCTGTCGTGTTTACGCTGGGTTATGCGTCGGCATTTTACTGAATTACTGCGTTCAATTTGTTTAAACGGAGAATGTCGTGAAAGATGAAAGACAGACGCTGGATTAAAGTGATGATTTCACTGTTGTCTGGCACAGCATGTATTCAGACAGCAGAAACACATTCATTTACATTTGTTTGCATTTCATTTCAAACGAGGATCTGATGTGCACTTAAATGTCATTGTCGTCGACAAAAAGAAAGGTCGAGATTGAAATGGTGCTCAATGTTAGTATGAGAATAAGTGATGCATGTAAGAGCGCAATAATAGCGAGACTGATTCATATTATATGGATTTATTTAATGTTTATTATTAAAATGCAAGGAATCGGTGTAACTGGTCCAAAATAACACTTTTAGTAAAAAAAAAAGTTGTATTCACTCTAAGGCAGTGCTTCTCAATTATTTTCTGTCGCGCCCCCCGAGGAAGAGGTAAAAAATTTGCGCGCCCCCCCTCCCCCCATATTGTTTCCACGGCAACGCGTCATGCTTGTCACGTGACATACCGTCACAAAAAGCGCTGTATAATAGATCACAGTTACTTAGATTTTTCTTTTTTATTCAAAATAGTCACCAACTTGTTGGCTCAACTTGTTGAAACCTAAAAGAAACCTTATATGGTTGAAAACACTGAATTGTTGTGATAAATGACAAGCTCTAAGCGCGTATGTTTTTGGATCAGTGCCAGATATCGCGTGAAAACACGTGTGAATTGAGCTGTTGATCACGTGCAGTGTTGCCATATTGGGCGGGTTCCCGCCAAATTGGGCTCCTTTTGGTCACGTCCGACCGGAAAAAAATGCATTGGGCTGGTCGATAAAAATTGGGCTTGTTTTTGATGACAAACCCGCCCAAAATTCCTATATAAATGCATCTAAATTCCATTAAAACAAGCCTACAAATGCATATAAATACCAGCGTTGAGGTCTCTCTTCCTCTCTTCTCTTCCATCTCGTCTCTTCTCAAAACTTCTCACTATTTGCGAACCACTGCTCTAAGGCAATTGATCATTTAGTGGTTACTAAACTCTAATGTTAAACAACCTGTAAGATTATAGACTGTTTTTCATGCAATACTTTTGCATGATGCATTCAGGTGATTTTGGATTATTTAATCAGTTCTGGATTATATCCAATATAGATTATAATCCCTTTCAAATCTATGTGAAAAGGCTAAAATTAAAGTCATCAAAAAGCAGTCAAATTATATTATCTAAAATGTTATAGATTGCATTAATAACTACAATTTTCATCATGCAATTTGTAAGTGATCCACCCGCTGTCTATAAATCATGTCAATTTGTGATTTTTTTTTTTAGAGGACTGTTTGCTGTTTCAAAGTCATACGGTTTTGTTTTTAGTTATGAATATAGTTTTTCAGTGAACTGAACGGTAACATATGAGACAAAAATGGATGTGAAGATTGTTTATGACTTAAATTTCAGTATTATTATCGTGCAAATATATTGAACGATATATTGAGATAATTTTAAATGCATGATACTTTTTTGTTGCTTATTTTACACGGAGTAAATGGTTTTGAATTTTCGTTTTTTTCAGTGAACTGCTCCTTTAAATGAACGTTAACACACGGATGTGTTGAAATATCATCGCTATGCATTAAGCCTTACAGTGTAAATGTGACGCGAGCGAGACACCAGGGGTGCCCTGCTATTTCACTGATGCACACTAACCTCTAGGCCTCTCAAACACACACACAGTTTCCTCTGTCCTGTCAGATCAGCTCGTGTCTGACAGCGTTTTGTGCCTCTGGAGTTCTGCACAGAGAATATCAGATGTGAAATGTAGAAAAATCCCTCAAACGCGCTGTGTCGCACAAGTGGAGAGATCAGCAGAGTGTGTCAACAGACTGACTGCTCGCACACACTCGCCGCCTCAGTGTTTGCCATTTAAGACAGACGCCCGTGGGGGAGAGGAGTGTGTGTCACCGCTCTGAATGTCATGAAGTAGCCTGTGTGTGAGTGAATGAGTGAGAGTGTGTTTGTGAGTGAGTGTGTGTGTGTGTGTGTGTGTGTGTGTGAGAGAGTGTGTGTTGCCCCTGTTGGTTCTAGGGTCACATTGCTCATGGGAAAATATCTGCGTATAATCTCCCTTCTCTACTGTCAAATGTGAGTATGAAACGCGCTCATTTTTGTTTCATTATATTATTAAGGAAAGTTATGATATTTTCTATAGCCTAAACAAACATGTCCATCAAAGAAACCATGTGCAAAACACTAGATTTAAATAAAAACATGTTTTGGTAGATTTATGAGCCTTTCTCCCTCACACACACACACACACACACACACAATCTCTCTATATATCTCCCTCACACACACACACAGTCACACCCACACACACTGTACACTTTAATATCTCAATTATTTCTGCAAGACTGGAGCAAAAATGGATAAAATTGTTAAAACTAAATAAAAGGAAAATGAAAACAGAAAATATTAAAATTCTGACTATCAATAAGTGTATAGTAGCCTCAGTGACTCTAAAACAACACAACAGACAATCTCTCAAACACAATTTTGGACGCCCATCTTGAGGTTTACCAGCTTCAATAAGACTCTCAGTATGAGCTCAAACATTTCTCATCAAATGATCCAAGTTGTTCCGCATTCACTCTTACAACAACTAACTCATTTGTGTCTTTTATTTCTCCTCAGGAGAAACATATGCCTCCTGAACGAGCAACATCTGAGCCACGACTCTCTCCTCTGGGCTGTGCTCTACAGGCTCCAGGAATCAGTAAGTACATTTGCATATCTTTTTCATTTGTCTCCCTTTGTGGAACAAATGACGGAGGTTTTGCAAACCTGCTGTGAAGATGATGAGATGCGGGAGAGAGTGCGAGAGATCATTAGAGGAATAGTTCAGCCAGAAATCACAATCGAAGGAAAAATGCACCTGGTATTTTCTGCTAAATATCTCCATTTGAGCTCCACTGAAGATCATACAGGACGAGTACATTATTCATTTTTGGGTGAATCTCAAATATCTTTTAAGAGCATATCTGATATACTAAACACTGCGTAGATTGTCTTCCACTTTTGGCTTTGACTTGACAAGAGAACAAAAACTTCATGTCGCACAGTAAAATGAGGACATACCTGTCAGACGTGGATGATGAAGACGAAGATGATTGTATGAGAATATCAATAAATGAACACGCGCCGTTACAGAGTAACAAGCCTCACCTCAAACGGGAACAGACAAAGACTGAGGGAAAACTCAGGGTTTATATACACAGAGGATGATTAGACAATGAGGCACAGCTGGACAAGACTAATGAGATGATAAATGACAACAACAGGTTTTAGGATAACAACAGGAGAGCACATTCAATACCTGGGGGGGGGTTCCAGAAAACAGGTTATGTAACATAAGGATAACATACAGGTATGTTTAAGGGTAAGTAAGGAATACTCAACTTTTGGTTTGCATTAACTTTCAGGGTATGTAAGTAACCATAGCAACTTACTCTCTGAACAAAACCTGATCCAGAGCAGGTTCAGATTGAGGATTAGTTCAGTTCAGAGATGCATGTGCGACGATGGATGGATGGATGGATAGATAGATGGATAGAGAGATGGATGGATGGATACAGCTATGTTGTTTTAAACGGTTAATTAGTTTAAGTCTTTCTCTACACTTTCATTATGTAATAACCGTCAAATAAAAAATGTAGTTCGTTTTCACCAAGATTTTTTAAATAAAAAGACTGAAAAATTATTACAAAACCACCAAATAGGTGACGAAAGTATTTAAGCCGCCATTAAACAAAAGAAGAAGAAAATTTTTGTTTTCCGCACTTTGTCTGTTTCCATGGTGACTCGTGGATTCATGGCTCTGTTGGGAATGTCTTGTGTGTTAATCCTGAACAAACTCTGGGTTTGATTAACTTTCTCCTGATACATTTGTAGAACCAACACACCTCGAGTCAGCAAGGCTTGGGTTAATCAAGCAAGAGTTCAGGGTATGTTTGAGGGTAAGATAACCTCGATTTCTGGAACTCCCCCTCCCAGGAAGTAAACCAGACAAACAATGAAAACAAGACTGACAGTGCCGTGACAAAACCATAGACTGAGATATTTATGAGATATCCTGAGATATCCTGCTGCTCAAACTGATCGACTCCCTGGGAAAGCAAGAACTGATCAAATATAAATGTGTAGCTTGTGAATTCAATGTGAGCCGCACATACACACACACACACACACACACACACACATATATATATATATATATATATATATATATATTTACTATAGTTTTAAACTTTTTCAATTACTTTTTTTTTTTTTTTTGCTTTAATTTTTTTTAACTTTTAGTAATTTCGTGATGTGCGAAATCGTTTTTAATCCTTTTTAAATGCTAATGGATAATAACCCTGATATATATACACACACACTCACACACATACTAATAAAAATCAACAAATGTTTTTTGTGCTATATATTTTAGTTTATTATAAATTATTTATCTGTGTTCATCTTTATTTCATGTACCCTTGTAATCTTCAATCAAAAACATTAGTGCATCGTTAATGCAGTGATGTCTCTGATGGCGTTTTGAAATCACAGCAATTAGCAAACAACAACAATCAATCAATTCCCAATTCGGCAAAATCAAGTCCTGTCATCTCACTCGAATACGTCATACTAGACAAGAAAAACACTTTTTTTTTCCTTTTCCAATTTTCTTTTCATGCCATATTCATCTCCAAACTGTTGTTCACGAAACACACACACATGCTCTCGCTTCCAAAATACTTCTGTTGAGGTCCAGCAGAAATCATTATATAACTTTAAACCCATCATATGTTCAGATCAGACACTTAATTTCTTCCTCTTTTCTCGTTCACTGTTTTTGGTCCCATTGTTGTGTATTTAGATTCTATGATTAGCAACTAGTGCTGCTCATAAAGCAGGAGCAATGATTCCTGATCTCACACACACACACAGAGATAAAAACACACACATACATATAGTACCCAAGGCCCCCAATGTTATTGTAAGTTTGTTATTGTTATTGTAATGTAAGTGTGTGCATGTGTATGTATGTGTTTTTATGTGTGTGAGTATGAGTGTGTGTCTGTGTGTGTGTTTATCTCTGTGGGTGTGTGTGTATGTGATTTTATCTGTGTGTGTGTGTGTGTGTGTGTGTGTGTGTGTGTGTGTGTGTGTGTGTGTGTGTGTGTGTGTGTGTGTGTGTGTGTGTGTGTGTGTGTGTGTGTGTGTCCGCCCGCGCGCGTGCTCGTGCTCGTGCTCGTGTTTGTGTGTCTAGCAGGAGATACTGTCAGTCAGTCTGACATAGTCTTGTTCGCACTTCTGTAATGCCAACTTCTGCATATATACATCTCCATAAACATTATTCTCCTAAACACCACAACAGCACTCATATACACACTGTCTGCATTACACTCTAAACGGCTGACATTACACACACACACACAGGTCAACATTAATGAGCATGTTGAATCAAGAGTCCATCAACGATTCAAAGGCTTGACCTGATTTAGACAATTCAGAAAGCACCGTAGTAAAAAGACCACGTAGGCTGATGGCTGATGTGTGTTATTGAGTGTTGATGGAGATAATTATGTCTTTTCTTCACCAGCCAGAGAACACTCTTAAAATAGATGTATAAAATGAAAAGGTGTGTAGTGACGCACAGGTGGCAGCAAGACTTTAACAGTGTCTGCCAGTAGAAGTTTGATGAGCACAATATCCCTTCATCTTTAAATGAATAAAAATGTAAAAAAATATAATGATGAATAAATTAAATATATATATATATATATATATATATATATATATATATATATATATATACATACATACAATTTTAAGATCATATAAATATATATATTTATAATACAATATATATAGTATGTAACTTTTGCCAAATATCTATCTATACATATATATATATATAAATATATATATAGTTATAATATGTAATTAAATATCTTTAATTCATAGAATTAAAACTTATTTGTAAATAATATATTAAATAATATATTAGTAAAATATGTTTTAATTATAAAACATATATATATATATATATATATATATATCATTTTTTTTCTTTGTATATAATTATTTAATATATATTCATAATTTTAATGAATGCAATTCATATTTTTATAATGCCCAAATGTTTATTGTTGGTTCAGAAGCATCTAGGTTGGTCGGAGTTGTCTCTGAATGGGATGTTCATATGTCATGTGACACCAGGGGGCGGAGCCTCTCACTCAAACGAGCATTTGATTGGACAGAAATCTGCAGACAACATGACACATCCATATTTTCGGTCAGTTTTCCACAAATAGAGAATCTTGTTTATAAGTTTAAATGCTGAAAATAATTTTTTAGAGGAATAGTAGAGCTCAGAGACGCATAAAGGTCACAAAACTCGTTTGATATAATGTGCCCTTTTAAGCCACGCTTAAAATGGGTTTCGTTCAATTAAAACAAAATAAACTAAATGTGACAGAACTGGGATGCGTTTCGCCATTAATTATATTGATAGTGCTTTGTGTTACTAGTATAAATGGTAAAAGTGTACAATTTTATGGCAAAATATGCACATTGCTGTTAAATTAAATATTTTTAAAGTAATCATTTAACCTAGCTATTTCGTTTTTCTTTTTGCCATTTTATTTAATTTAAATATCTAAATATCGGTGAGAAGAAGAAAAACCTCTGCAAATGCAATAGACTTCAATTACGCTCTATCTTGATTAAAACGCTCACTATTTAACGAAACACACACACACACTAGACCAGAGGTCATGTGACCTTTTTTTTTACAGAGAACGAAGTTTGTTGCGCATCATATATACTTTTGTATGATTATAAATAAATAATGGCTTAAACCCCTTTTCCGTATGTTACATAGAAGTAGCAAATATAGTAACTTAAATAACAGTTGACCGATTAATTGTAGCGTTTTAAATGTATGAATCTCCACGCGCGCTCCCGCCCTGCGTGTTACGCGCGCTATTCTGGGATTTGGTTCCTCCGCGTCTTTACGCCTTTGAATTTCCTCTTTCTCGTTACTGTTTTTCATTTCCCGAATCCACCCATCAGTGCCAACCCCACTGATTATCCATAAGCTCGTGTCCTGTGCAATAATACACACTCAAGTGGAATCAGTGCAAGAGTTATGAGGAGCAAATGGATGGACGGATCCCTGTTTTCCCTCTATTTGCTTTGGTTATCATTGAAAACAGCGGTCTGATCAATCACACGAACCCTCGTTAAACTCATGTGGATCAATAACAGTCAATCTCTACCCAAACAGGCCAGTGCCTGATTGAAGCACATAGAGTGGTTCCTTTTCACTTCTCAACCTGAAAAAACACCCTGGATTTAATTTGAAGAATGAAGCAAAACTATTAGATCCATCGCGCGCACTGGTTTCCAAATCTCCAAATGGGTTGTTGGAGACAAATCTATGAGGTTGATGGAGTTAAAGGTCTGCGTCCAGAGTCCATACACACTTGAGACACTTTGTAAAATCATTTTTTGCATTATTTAGGGCAGATGCATAAATGACCAACTCGATAGTTACATAATTAACCCATCCAGTGTGATTGAACTCGATGTGACTTCAGTGCGCATTACTTTTACGCGCAACTCTGACGGGAATGCATGCAACCAAACTAATTTCTTTCAAACATCTGATGTTTGATCTGATGCCTGGATGATTTAACCGAAATGTTCAGAGTATCTCGAGTTTCTCTGCGCGTTAAATCCCGCTTTGGCTTGAGGGTTATGCGCTCAAACGGCGCGTTTCCCAGCTTCGGTTTCCTCAAATTGGGCGCTCGGATTGTGCAGGAAATGCTTTAAATGATGCCTAAAGTCCTCGAGTTGCATGCACACATGCACGAGGGAGTTAAGAAAGGGAAAAGCGCGTTGCTTTTGGAGTCTCCATGCGCGTCAAGTTCAATCCACACTGATTCAGATGAACTGGAGTGATCTTAAAAAGCATCAGTCTGTGTTTGTTGCTTTGTTCGCGTTTGAGAGCATCGGCTCTTGTGTGATGTGACTAATCTGTTGCGATGTCTTGCGAATAACGCGCAGGAGACGGAGAGTTTGTCCTACCTCTTGCTCAGTGTCCCGCGGTGCCGCTGCTCTCCGCGTCCGATCGCTCGCGCAGCTGCACGTCTGAGGACATGATGCTGGACCTTCTCGTGGGTGAACGCGAAATGAGGAGTGGAAATGAGGATCAAGAGCAGGAGGGAGGGGAGGAGACGCAGGAGGTCCCTTTCTCACATCATCAACACACTTCAGTTTGCGAACTGCGTCGATGTCTCCTAGAGTGTTTATGTGAAATACGTTATGATGCATCAGGATCATTATGTTTTTTTAAGTGGGTTTGGATGCATGTGGAATGGGTTCGTCCCGTGGGGTTTAAATGGATTAGATGCATGTGCATGCGTTTCGCATCGTGTGATTGAGCGTTAGGTGCTGCCGATGGATCGATTCTGTCTCTGGACGGCGCGTGAGGATTAAATTGGATTTGAGCTTTTTTGCTCAAACGTGCCGTAACCGCTTAGCGCGTCCGTGTCACGGTAAACCCCCAAAACCTTTTTGAGCGACAAAATACCGCTGCGCTTCATGCGTGACTGGGAAAGTGTGACGGAGCCCTAGTACATAAACACGGGATCACCAGGTGCACGAGCAAAAACTTATTTGCTTTAGTGCATGAGCATGATACGTGTCCACACATAAAGCATAATGATTCTTTGATGCATATAATACGTAATAATTACAACATTCATGCATGATGTTATTAACGTACAGTACTTGCATTTGGCATTCAAGAAACGCATTGACATTCTAATCAGTTCTTGCTTTCCCTGCGAATCGAACCCATGACCTTGATGTTGCAAGTGCCAATCTCTACTGTTTGAGATACAGTAAGGCTGAAGCATACTTCATATAATATCAGAGTATATTATTCATTACATATGAGAATACCATGGTACTACAACCAAAAGGCATGATAGGAATCGTCATATTTGTGGTGATATGCTAATTAAAACGAGGCTCTTGATAATGATCAATCAGAGCAGAAATCACATAGCAACACCCTGGTTACATCTCAGCAAAAATATGTTTGAAAACAGTCCATTTGATGATTTTGCAAATATTATGGGAACGTTACTTTTGCATGTGAATATTCTGAAACAAGTTGCAACATTTAAAAAATGTTAGTCGAATATTCAGTATAAAAGTTTCAAAAACATTCCGTGTGTGATGCATAAATAATGTTTTTGTATTAATGTTTTGACAACATTATTAAATGAATTGAGTTTTATTAAGTTTAAATTAATGTTGTATTAATGTTACTATAAGAATGTTTGTTCAGAACAATATTCCTGAGATATATATTCAGAATATTCACTTGATATACTTGGTATATGATCACAGTAACCATGATCACTACTACACTAATAGTGTCATTGACTGAAGCTCATGTTATTAACATGTAACCTGACATTACAGTTTAACCAGTTTCCCCAGTCACTTAACTCAGAGAGATCAAAGCCACTCTCCGATATCTTGATTGTGTTAATGCTGGTGTTCCTTAAATAAAGTATAGCGGATTCCCATGAGAATAACAGTTTAATATAATGGGGGTGATTTTGGAAACTATGCAATTCTTTGAAGTAACTTATAGTAGCATTTAAATACCATGGTGTGTGTTAAACACAGTAATTTTTTCTAAAGTGTGTGTGTTAGTGCTTGTTACAGAATGTGTCTGTGGGAGAGAGTGTGTGTGTGTGTGTCTGAGAGAGAGAGGGAGAGAGAGTGTGTATGTGAGAGAGATTGTGCGTGCGTGTGTGTGTGGGTGTGTGAGAGAGAGAGAGAGAGAGAGAGACAGTGTGCGTGTAAGTGTGTCTTTGTGAGAGAGAGAAGAGTGTGTGTGAGTTTGTGTGTGTTTCATGTGTGTGTCTCTGTGTGTGTGTGTGTTTGATGATTTTCAATCATCAATGTACTCCATTGCAGAGTGTTTGAGGATGTGAAGATTATACTGACATCTACTGGGGAATCTCTTGCTGTCTGTGTGTAAGTAACTAGACTTTATTAGTATTTCTCTGTGTGTGTGTGTTTGTGTGTGTGGTTTGATCTTTGGTTGTTAATTGCTCAGTATTTAGTTGTGCATCCCTCGCTCACATGTTCTCACATGACTTGTACAGCATGCAATGATGCAATCCCATAATATTTCTCAGCATTATCAGTCTCTCTTCAACAGTGTTGTGTTGTTTAATGAGAGGGGAAAGTAAGTGCTGGAGAGTTTGATTAGTAGGAGACAATGCAGTTAGTTTGATCTCTGTGTTTAATTAGCGTTTTCTGCATTAGTTCACATACCAATTTAGACCACGCTGTCAAGCTAGCGGCGTCCACATGGAATATATGTGCGTCTATACCGCCACAGTCCAATCCAGGAGGGGCTTTAATTGACAGCTGCTATTAGAAGAGGCTCCGTTCCTCTCATTTAGCAAAGAAGCGGCACACAATACACTCATACAATCAGAGCGGCTCCTCTTGCAGCGATAGCTTTGTCTGCTGCCAGAGAAAAGAGCCATATGAAGTGAGGGAATGGGAGACAGGGAGAGAGAAAGACAGCCTGGAGTGATTGTGTGATTGTCTCAGTTTAAATGAACTGTCCATCAGCCGCCTGTCAGTCTCACTGAGGGCTAAGGGACCAGCCGGGGATCAGGACAAATAAAAATCAATGAGAGGAATTCGGGACTTGTTACTACTGTGGTTTTTGTGCCAGTGTGTAAGACGATGTTGCATAACCTTTCTGATACAGTTATAAGTCAAGCATCACTATTACTAGTGTTAACCATTCATGTTTATGTTTTTTACCTGATCATTGCCAGAATGTTCCTTTTGACTGATGTATATTCACAGCTCTCTTATATATGTGTATGTGTGTGTTTCAGGGCCGCTAATGTTTCTCTCTCTCGGGAGACGCCGTGCAAACCTGCGGACGGTCCTCTCGGTCCATCAATGTGTCTCTGGGGTCTCTGTGAGTGTCTGACGTGTTCAAGTGTTGGTTAATTCTTGCCTTTTAGTCTCAGTAAACAGTGCACTGGATTAGAGAACAGGCATCGATCGCATCAGTGTAAGACTGAGAGAGCATCAATGCACACACATTCACCGAGAGACAAACACTGGGGCGAAATTGCTTTGAAATGCAGACTTTATAACATTAGCACACATTAAATGCGTCCGAATGAATGTCTATTTGTCAGGACGAATAGAGCTGTGTTGTGTCTTATACTGTCATTCAGACTGAATTGTTTTAAAGGGGAAGCATGACTCAACTTTACATAAATATAAAAAATAAATCACTTTAAGCATTTATATGTAATGCATTATAAAGTTAGTTGATTTTGAATGCTTTAATTATGCCTTTTAATCCAGCTTACAATGCATGCATAATCATATACATTATAATACTTATCTATTTATTTTGAACACACCTTTAGAAAGTATACAGGTTCCGGATATATAATTATAATATCATCAAAAAGTTGATTTATTTCTCTAATTCCATTCAAAAAGTGAAAATAGTATATTATATTCATTCATTACACACAGACTGATATATTTCAAATGTTTATTTCTTTTCATTTTGATGATTATGACTGACAACTAAGGAAAATCCCAAACTCAGTATCTCTGAAAATTAGTATCTTGTGAAAAGGTTCAATATTGAAGACACCTGGTGCCACACTCTAATCAGCTACTTAACTCAAAACACCTGCAAAGGCCTTTAAATTGTCTCTCAGTCTAGTTCTGTAGGCTAAACAATCATGAGGAAGACTGCTGACTTGACAGTTGTCCAAAAGCTGACCATTGACACCTTGCACAAGAAGGCCAAGACACAAAAGGTCATTGCAAAAGAGGCTGTTTCTGTCATTGCAAAAGAGTGTCCAAGCAGATTAATAGAGAGGCGAAGGGAAGGAAAAGATGTGGTAGAAAAAGGTGTACAAGCAATAGGGATAACCGCACCCTGGAGAGTATTGTGAAACAAAACCCATTTAAAAATGTGGGGGAGATTCACAAAGAGTGGACTGCAGCTGGAGTCAGCGCTTCAAAAACCACTACACGCAGACATGTGACATGGGTTTCAGCAAGACATGCAAGACATGGGTTTCAGCTGTCGCATTCCTTGTGTCAAGCCACTCTTGAACAACAGACAGAATTGTCTCGCCTGGGCTAAAGACAAAAAGGACTGGACTGCTGCTGAGTGGTCCAAAGTTATGTTTTCTGATGAAAGTGAAATTTGCATTTCCTTTGTAAATCAGGTCTCAGAGTCTGGAGGAAGAGAGGAGAGGCACACAATCCACGTTGCTTGAGGTCCAGTGTAAAGTTTCCACAGTCAGTGATGGTTTGGGGATTCATGTCATCTGCTGCTGTTGGTCCACTGTGTTTTCTGAGGTCCAAGGTCAACGCAGCCGTTTACCAGGACGTTTTAGAGCACTTCATGCTTCCTGCTGCTGACCACCTTTATGGAGATGCAGATTTCATTTTCCAACTGGACTTGGCACCTGCACACACTGCCAAAGCAACCAGTACCTGGTTTAAGGACCATAGTATCCCTGTTCTTAACTGGCCAGCAAACTCTCCTGACCTTAACTCCATAGAAAATCTATGGGTTATTGTGAAGAGGAAGATGCGAAATGCCAGACCCAACAATGCAGAAGAGCTGAAGGCCACTATTAGAGCAACCTGGGCTCTCAATACCTGAGTAGTGCCGCAGACTGATCGACTCCATGCCACGCCGCATTGCTGCAGTAATTCAGGCAAAAGGAGATCCAACTAAGTATTGAGTGCTGGACATGCTCATACTTTTCAGTTCGCCAAGATTTGTAAAAATCCTTTCTTTGTATTGCTCTTAAGTAATATTATAATTTTCTGAGATACTGAATTTGGGATTTTCCTTTATAATAGTTATAATAATCAGTCAGTTATAATAATAAAAATTAAAATAAATAAATATGCTAATAATAGCTTAAAGTTTTTGCGGAATATGTTTTTTAAAGAATTCTTCAGAAAAAAAATTCTTGAAATATAATTGTAACAATGCAAACTTTTCACTGTCACTTTATATATATATATACACTCTACTGTTTGAAACACAGGAAAGCTCATAAAAGTTGGATATAATAATATTTATGTAACTTTATCCAGGAGCTACTGAGACGTGATTCAGATTCACACCGTGGTCTTGGGTTTGCATTGCATCATTCTGTGCTGCTGAAATAAACTCCCACAATCCTTTAAGGCAAAAAGTTGGTCCCAAACACAAAACGAACATTTGTGAGCCGCGGTTTCAACAAACCACCGACAGTTTTCAATATTCATAAAACTGATACAAACATTCACTACAGAAATTCTGAGGCAAGTCAAACTGGACTTCCTTCATAGGCGACACTGCAGCTCCTGTCCTTCCTGTCATCCGTCCGTCCCAGTGTGTGTTTGTTCATCCACATAGGTGAAGCTTCATCGCTTCATATTGTGAGAGAACTGCATGTTGACAGTGAATAATCAGAAGGGCGGCGTGACATTGCTCTACTTTCCTCTGTTAAGAGATTCTGTTGTTTATAGCCTCCAGCGATGTGTCCGTTTGTTAGGTGTTGAATATGTCAGAGTGATAACATGCATGTATTTCCTCATGACACAAGCCTCCAGTCTGCCTCTGACCCACAATCCCACTGGATAAACATGTAAATAAGGAAAACGTATTTCAAGTATTTGTGAGTTCCACTTCAGCCACGCTTATAAATGTATTTTAATTATACAGCAAAATATCAAATTAAGCACTTTGATTGTAAATATAGACACTTTATAATCAAAACAGAGGCAAATTTGAACTGCAAAACTGTAGATGTAGCTTTAAGGATGAAGGATGTCAGTATTTTTACTGAGTTCAAGGTTTTGTGGAAAACATGATACATTTTATTTTTCAGGATTCTAAACAACAGCTTGTATTTGAAACAGAATCTTATATAACATTATAAATGTCTTTACTATCACTTTTCATAAATTCAGTGCATCCTTGTTGAAGTTAAGGATTTAATCAGAGGAATTTATTAAACTTTACTATATATTCACATAGAAAACAGCTGTTTTACATTGATATAATATTTCACTGTTTTACTGTATTTATGATCTAATACATTCAGCTTTAATCACAGGAATAAATGACACTTTACTATATATTCACATAAAAAACAGCTGTTTTACATTGATATAATATTACACATCAAAAAATCATAATTATTCCAAACTTGTGGCCAATAGTGTGTGTAGTTGTTTATCATGAAGTAAGACAGCTAAAACACTTTAGTCACACTTTCGTCTCGTAACATTAATCTCTCTCACACACACAGGCGGCTCGTACTTGCCCTTCTGCTGTGCTCTGCTCATTTTTCATAGACTAAACTCTTATTTTTAAATGCATTTAGATATGACAGATGAAACACCCGCAGTATGACACACAAACGCTGCTCAGTGAGCGTGTGTACATGAATGTGTGTGTGAGTGAGTGTGCCTCTGAGTTTGTGTGTGTGTGTCTGTGTTTGAGTGTGGATGTGAGTGTGTTAATATCTTTAGCCGCTGATTTAGCAGCATGAGGTGTTTATCAGGAAAGCACATGCGCTCTGCTGTATGTTCATATGTAAAGTGCTCTTTGTTTCAGGCCTCTCATGTTCCATTAGTGTTGCCATTGTTTCTGCTTAATGAAAGCTGCTCATGTGCAGCAGGAACACAAACTACTGCTCCCTAAATATCCATCTGAACATGTTAATTGACCAGAATGTGGATTTCAGAGCTGAATGAGGTTGTTTTTCGGGACTGACCGTGATAATGAGGGACAGCCGCTGGGTTTGTGGGACCTCTGAGCCTCACTGACATATTTATAGGTAACTAAAACTGAAACCATAAAAACATATTTGTGCCTTGAAATAAAATTAATGTTAACTGAATTTTTTTTTTTCAGCTGGTTGTCAAAGCAACATTTCCTATTTTCATTTAGTTTCATTTTGCTTGATGAAAACACAACAAAAGTGCTACATTTTTAACTAAAGTAAAAATTAAAAGTATGAATGAAAACATCCATTGAAATGCACATATCTATTTCCATAGATTTTAAACATGTCAAGCAGTAGCAATGTATTGTTATTGTTTTCTGTCTCCACTAGAGCAGGTTTTCCTGCTTGAATGTTGATTATTTTCCCCATATTCTCATTGTTGCGGCTCGTCTCTTCCCAGTCTGTCAGAAACGCTCTGTTTAGTTCCTGTCTCTATGAAGCCCCGCCTTCTGAAAAGCACACTGTGCTCTGATTGGTCGGCTGGATCGGTGTGTTGTGATTGGTCAAGCTCTTCCAGTGTGTTTGGGAAATGTCCCGCTCCTTTCAACACACCACTAACTAACTCAAGCCCCGCCCCTTTATTCTGCACATGAATTATGTGCATCTGCATTCTAAAGTAAACAAACATGTGATTGGCTCTTTTAAATTTAAGGCAGGAACTTCATTCCTAGTGTTCTCCCTCATTCACACTGAAAAACATTAGGTGTCCATTTCAATTTTAAACATTTTACCTCAGAAATTACTAGTAAATTTCACAAATAATTACACAGAAACACACTGAATTAAACATGAAATGAAAGGAAAACTCATTGTATTTTCTATTTGTATTGTATATGCACACAATATAATATGCACACTACATAATAATGCAGAAGGGCAGATGTTTGCAGAAATGAATTGCTCTTATTTTCAGTCTTCGTCTGCATTCGTGCTGTTGTTTGTTAGGAAGTTTGACGGCGCTTATCGTTCAACAGCCGATGTTTCTGTAAATCAGAAGCTCTCAGAGATTAAATCAGGAGCACGACAACAACTGAAACGTTGAATGTGAGCTGGAATGATGATAATAATACTGGGATGTCTTCAAACCGCGGCACTCGGGTTACCCACAATGCATTGCAATGTCAATAAGTAATGTGGATTACCGACTTACCGCTGCTTTTATTTACGCTGTTGTTGTTGTTTTATTTACGCTGTTGTTGATTATTATGAGCTCATCTTGTATGCAATGTGTTTTCATGCTTGTCAAGGGTTTTCCGTGTCCATGGTTTTTGATTACTATGGGATGGATGGTGTTTTTTACAGCGCACTGACAGTTCGCTTCCAGTGTAGTTTGTATATGAAGTATCTTCAAGTCAGAGGTGAAATCTATTTATTTATTCATTATGAACAGTCTCACTGGGCCGCCAGACTATATTGTCTGTACTGTATGCTGATACTGAGTGTGTGTGTGTGTGTGTGTGTGTGTAAGATCCTGCCATGTAACGGATGAAGTGAGTTAATGTCCACTCAGTTCGTCCAGAAGCATCTCCTCAGAGAGAAGAGATAAGATCACTCAAATGAAGAGGAATTAGACAATGATGGTGAGAGTGATTAGATGAAGTGATAGTTACTCATCTTACACTCCTGCTGTGAGTTTGTGTAACATTCTAATATTCGTCTGTGTAAGTGTGTGCGTGTGTGTGTTTTTGTGTGTGTGTGTGTGTGTGTGTATTTGTGTGTGATTGTGTGTGTGTGAGTGACTGTGAGTGTGTGTGATTGTGTGTGTGTGAGTGACTGTGAGTGTGTGTGAGTGACTGTGTGTGTGTGTGAGTGACTGTGTGTGTGTGTGTGTGTGTGTGTGAGCATGTATTTGTGTTAGTGTATATGTGTGTAAGTGTGTGTGTGTGTGTGTGTGTGCATGTACACGTGAGTATATGTGTGTGTGTGCATGTACACGTGAGTATGTGTGTGTGTGTACATGTACACATGAGTATGTGTGTGTTTTTGTGAAATATTTCTCTTCAAAAATGATCTGAGCTGCTATTCATATTAATTTGTACATTTCTCTCTATTCTTGCTGAATGCAACCACTGACTCATGTGTGTCCGTTTAGGAGGAACGTCTGAGCAGAAAACTCTGGTGTTTCAGCTCCTGCAGAAGTTTTTGCTCTGCACAAAGAAATTGAAGCTTATTTAAACTTTTATTGAAGTTGACAGACCAGAAAGAGAAAGAGAACTTGTTAGCATGTTGTCTCAGTGATAGTTCATTGGTTAATTAAACCGCATTGACAGTAAAGTCTGAAAGCTCCTCAGTGAGTCGCAGCCCTGCAGGGTCAACTTTCTTCTGGCTGAATGTTTAGACGTGTGTTTTAATGTTCAGATTCACCGACACAAAGCAGTGAAGCTGTGAATCTCCAGCTGACCTCATACATGCTGTGATCTTAATTAGCTGAACAAACGTCCAGATTTCATTCTTCCACATTTAATTGCTCTGTTTAGCAGACACTGTCCGTCTCAGGTTAAAGGTCTCGGTCACATCTGGAGACTTTTCGTGTGGATGAAGAAAAGCTTCAGTCCCACATATGATAGTTTTGTGCAGATGCTAGTGAGTTTCCTAAATAGACAGCAGTTTATCAAGAACGCAGCCGTTCAGTCGATCAGAGCATTTATAAAGCAGTAAAAATACATTATAAGTACTTTATTTTACTTGAATGCAAGGTAGTCAGTCTATGCTGGCCATAAATATTCATATTTTATTCAATAATAATAGAAGTTGATCTAATTGATTCAACTTTTTTACCTAATATGTGTTTCTATTTATCTACTTTACTTTCTTTCAACAAATCTTCCAATAACTGCCTAATTAAAGGGTTGATCAGTTTTATTAATACGCATCTATGTATATATTCTCTATTAATTACCATGATGTGATTTATGATGTTAAGTAAAACTATCCATTAACCATTTTCTGTAATTTAAATAAAATGAAATGTAATATAAAATAAAACGCATGACAAACTTAAATTTAAACTTTCCTTAGCAACTAACTAACAAGCTAAAGTTTTATTACTAAAATGAAAAAAATATATATATATATTAAACAAAACCACAAGGATAAAATTAGTCAAACTTAAATGCTAAAAATTTAATTGAAAATTATGAATAATTATCACAGTATAAAACAAAAGGTGTTTTATCTGTTAAATAATTTCCACATTAAAATGCATTTATTTAAGTAATAATAAGCATATTTTTTATAGGTTTGTCTTGAGGTTTTATGTGTCTGACGTAAGAAGCATCACAAACATCAGATCAGAGACTTGACTAGTTGTTCAAGCAACCCAGCAAAAAATGTATTTTTTACTTTTCCGAATCCCTTGTCATATATAGGATATTTTTGACTAATTTCTTTGTCAGAGAAAGAGCTTCATCTGTCCTCGACTCTCTCCGGTTGTTTCAGGCATTGGGAAGCAAAATTATTCGTGTCTGTGTGAGACGGACTCATCAGAGAGCTGAGCAGGTCTCTCCGGGAGCCAATCACAGCGCAGACGTGTGTGTGAGTGTGTGTGTAGATCTCCAGTGCTCCCACTGTCTGTCCAGTGAGTATGAGACGTGAACTCGTCTGAGGTCATGCAGTAATGAAGCGCTCTCACATCAGCGATGGTGATTCACGGATCTGCGAGCACCCCTTAATTGCAGCACATATCTGTAATTCAGAGCACTGACATTAGGCATCAGGTTTTAGAGCTAAAGGGAAATTAGTGTCTGTTATTAACGTCTGCGTGGGACGCGGCTGCTTCTGCGGTTCGGCCTGAAGCGAAAGCTGCTTCTACATTCTCTCACCCTTTAATCAAAACTTAACCCCGTGTTACCTGGCAGATTACCAGCTGGAGAGAGTTAGAAATCCCATTCATCAAAACCCATCTTTACTCAAGGCTGGTTAATATATACAGTAATATAATTAAATATATTTTCTTTGCACATGCATTACTTTAACTCTCTAAAGCCTGATATATGAAATAATAGTCTGAAAAATGTTTTTTTGATTTGGAATTGTTGATTTGATCATCCACACAATCAATCAATGATTCAATGACTCACTCATAAAGATTCACTTGTTTCATTAGTGGATGGATCAGTGTTTTTGAACAAATCTCTTGAATGAATGATTCAATGACTCACTCATAAAGATTCACTTGTTTCATTACTGGATGAATCAGTGTTTTTGAAGGAATGTCTTGAATAATTCAGTGACTAATATATTTTAATTATATTTTCTCCATCTACTGGTGTAACAATGTAATTGATACAATCTTTATTTTACTTTCAAAAGATAATTTATTCTATTTTGATCACTACAGTAGACATCAGCCTTTATATCTGTAATATAAACCTATCCAGCACTTCTATAAGATAAATAATGAAACTGTGTGGTTGAAAAGACCAAGAAAGTTTGTGAATCTGTTTTATATCTATAGATGACGACTCTCTCTCTCTGGATCAGAACACAGATCTGAATGTTCACTGTGATTGTCAAAAGTTTAATAGACAGAGCTGAATTGCAATCATTTAGGAATAGAATCTCGTGGGTATAGGAATTGAGATTAAACAAACCGTACAAACACAAGAGATCTGAATGAAACCCCACTGAAAACACCTGCTTCTGTGTCTGATGCTGGGAATCGTGTCATAACGCAGCTCTGATCTCAGTCTTTGTTCACCGAGGACGTGGTCGCGAATTGTAAATCGTTTGTTAATGCACACGCCAGGCCTTGGTCTTGCTCTCTGTAACAAAGAGTGGTTCGCTGTCTCTCTCTCTCTCTCTCTCTCTCTCTCTCTCTCTCTCGGTTTGCCTGTCTCTCTCTGCCTCTGAGTGCTTTTTAAATAACATCACCTCAATTATCGCTCACAGGCGGGCCGCTTTAAAAGCCTGAGCCACAGTCAATCGCAGTCAATGCGTACCAAAGACGTACACACACACACACACACACTTGATACACACTGCATTGTGTCTGTGTGTCTGAGTTATTCTGAGTCTGAGAGCGAAAGAATATATCTGTTTTAAAGCACTACATAGACAACTGCCTTCTGAGTAAAACAGAGCTTGATAAGTGAATTATTTGAGACCCACGGGAGACTCGACTCACATTGATGTCAGTGAATTTTTCCATTAGCTTGTCACTAAACTAAGAATGCATTAACTATATATAGCTATATATAAAGCTACTGTATCATATTTGATACATAAAATTTACATGAATCTCTTGAATGAGTGATTCAGTAACTCACTCATAAAGATTCACTTGTTTCATTACTGGATGAATCAGTGTTTTTGAACAAATCTCTTGAATGAATGATTCAATGACTCACTCATAAAGATTCACGTTTTTTATTACTGGATGAATCAGTGTTTCTAAACAAACATCTTGAAGGAATGATTCAATGACTCACTCGTAAAGATTCACTTGTTTCATTACTGGATGAATCAGTGTTTTTGAACGAATCTCTTGAATGAATGATTCAATAAAGTGAACACACACTTTCAGCTTGTGTCTTTTTTGCTGTGAAATCTTTACAGATTTTTTTTATCAAGCAAACATAAAAATAACTGATATTTTTAGTAATATTTCAAGACTAACATTTGCAAAACTGAGGCAACTTAACTTTATTTAACTATCCATTCATAATTTTTATAAAAAATCTGTGACTTTCAAATATTTATGTAATTATTTTGTATTTGTTTCAAACATTTGTTTGAAACATTAAACAGCGATCAAACACAACATAACAAAAAAAGGAAATTTTGTCCACCAATGTTGTTATAGTTTTATTAATATTTTGAATTAGCTTTATTAGTTGAATTTTTTAGTCATTTCGTTACATCCTTTTGTCGTTTAGTTTTTTTAAAATATATATTGCAAAATGTTGCTAATATACTTTTAGTTAAAATATTTAGATTCTAGTTTTTCAACCAAATATTTAGGTTCCCTTTCATGGGAACTTCAAGCTGCGTCAGAAAACGCTAGGGGAAACCCTTGACGTCAGTCACGTGAAGATGTGTACAACCAATGAGAGAATTACACGTGTGAATGCAAGTCGCGGGAAGTGACGTCATGAACAGAGCATAAAAGCGCACCGGAACCCGGAAGTGACAGCAAAAGAGTGTCTTCAGCGTGCGTGTGTCAGAGAGTTTGTGCTTACGAGTTTCAAACTACCTTTTGGATTACGTGCGTTGTGATTATGACGGAACAGGCATTTACACCGTGTGTTTCTCCTTGTACCCGTTTCATCACGGGTAAGGACACACACAGTCAGTGCGTTGTCTGTTTGGGAGCGGAGCACGCTCGGTCAGCGCTTGAGGGCGGTGATTGTGAGAACTGCGAGAGGTTCTCATTGCGTACTCTCCGCTCCCGTCTGGCAGTATTTGCGGATACTAACCAGACTCGCGTTCTTCAAGGTTCTGGACCCGCTGCGGCTGAGGCTCGGCGGCATTCTCAATCTTGGGGATCGCAAATGGATCTCACGGAAGGTTGCGGGGCGGGTGAGCCCGTCTCGCAGTTCGACTGTGTTGATCCTAGTTCCAGCCGGAAGTTGGAAGCACGCGTTTCAGGCGCGGTTTCTTCCAATCCGACTGGGACTTCGGTGCTATCATTATCCTGCTCTGAGGATGAGGAAGTGATTAGCATCGATCCGGTTGAGGAGGCTTCGCCACCCTCTTCACCGGCGTATGAGGAACTGATCGAGGTCGTGACGCGAGCAGTCTCTCGTCTGGATATTGATTGGCCGGCGGAGACCAGGAACGCTCGTCCCAGGAAAAGTAAGTTGGATGAGCGTTACCTTCCAGCTCGCGTCGCTCCCCAGCGCCGGGCAATGCCTTTCTTCCAGGATCTCCATACTGAGGTATCGAGATCTTGGAAAAAGCCAGCTTCCGATAGGGTGCATACGTCGTCCAGTGCAATGTATGCTACCCTCACCGGAGCTCATCCCTATGGTTACGGAGGGATGCCGAAGGTGGACGAGGCTCTTGCGGGATACCTTGTGCCCCAGTCGGCATCCACTATCAAAGCCCCGGCGCTCCCCACCAAACCGTTGCGGGTCACATCATCATTGGTGGGGAAAGCATATTCTGCCTCTAGTCAGGCTGCAGCGTGCCTGCACACCACGGCACTGCTGCAGGCCTACCAAGCAGATTTGCTGGGCAACCTCGATCAAGGTGGCGGTATTGGTCCCGAGGCAGTGGCAGAGCTGCGTCGGGCCATGGATTTGTCTCTCCGGGCCACTAGAGAAACGGCCTTCTCTGTCGGTCGCTCCATGGCAGCTCTGGTGGCTACGGAGAGGCATTTATGGCTCAATCTTTCAGCCATAAAAGATAAGGACAAGTTCGTTTTGTTGGACGCCCCTCTGTCCCCTTCGGGCTTGTTCGGCGACGCCGTAAAAAGCGTTGTCGATAAGTTTCAGGAGGCTGCACGGCAGCAGGTGGCGTTCAGCAAAGTCCTTCCCCGCCACCCTTCACATGAGCCCAATAGCCAAACACGGGCTCACAGTTCCTCATACAGGGCCTCACAGAAGGAGAGTGTTGCATCTCGTTTACCTCCCCCTAATAAAGGGAGGTCGGGACAACACTCTCGGGCCCAGCCTTCTGGTAAAAAGATGGATCTGAGGAACATCTTAAATGCCAAGAAAGCTGCCTCTAAGCGTTCCTGACGCCAGAGGCAAGCCGCACCAAGGCGGTCATCTCCGTGTCCGGTTCCCGAGGGAGCCCGTCTCGGAGGTACTGCCCCCTCTGAGGAGGGTCCTAGAGCATTCCACCAGTACGGTGTCCGGAAACCCCGGCCCTGTGGTGTCTCTGCTCGTATCAGAGATCAGTCTCGAGAGACTGATTCCCTTAGTAGAGTTCCAGGCCGCATGGTTGCGTCTGCCGGGCATCTCTCAATGGGTCCTGCGCATAGTAACCTCCGGGTACAAAATTCAATTCGGGGTTTCACCACCCCGTTTTATGGGGATCCTATCGTCCGCGGTAGGGCCCCAGCAGGCTCTGATTATGGAACAGGAAGTAGATTCTCTGTTGGAGAAAGGGGCCATCGAGTATGTGCCCCTTACAGACAGACAGTCCGGTTTCTTCAGCCGGTACTTCATAGTTCCGAAGAAGGATGGAGGGTTGCGGCCCATTCTGGATTTGCGTCTTCTAAATCGCACTATCTTGCGTCTAAAATTCAAAATGTTGACGCTCAGGCAGATTGTGACGCATATCAGGTCCGAGGACTGGTTCGTCACAATCGACCTAAAAGACGCATACTTCCACATCTCCATCCTTCCTCAGCACCGGAAGTTCCTACGGTTCGCCTTCGGGGGAAGGCGTACCAGTATCGTGTACTTCCGTTCGGCCTATTGCTCTTGCCCCGCACGTTCACGAAGGTCGTGGACGCTGCACTTGCTCCGTTGTGGTTACAGGGCATCCGTGTCCTCAATTATATAGACGATTGGCTAGTATTAGCCCAATCGTCTCAGTTAGCAGCACGTCATCGAGATGTCGTGCTCGCTCACATGAAGGAGCTGGGGTTAAGGTTGAACACCAAGAAGAGTGTGCTTTCTCCTGCTCAGAGAACCACCTTCTTGGGAGTCATTTGGGACTCGGAAACAATGTCTGCTCGGCTATCCCCCGGGCGCATTCATTCCATTCGTTCAATTGTCGAGGGCATAAAACTAGGCCAGCTACTCACTGTCAAACACTTTCAGAGAGTGTTGGGGCTCATGGCAGCGGCGTCCAGCGTTATACCGCTCGGCCTGCTACACATGAGACCTCTGCAGTGGTGGCTCAGGACCAAAGGGTTTTCCCCGAGGGGCAACCCGCTTCGCACAATCAAGGTCACGAGGCGATGCCTACGCACCTTGACCCTGTGGAAGAATATCTGGTTCCTGTCACAAGGCCCTGTGTTGGGGGCTCCGTCTCGACGAGTGACTCTGTCAACGGATGCCTCCCTCACAGGTTGGGGGGCGGTTCTGAGGGACCGCTCCTCACAAGGGCTTTGGAGCTCGCGGCACCAGTCCTGGCACATAAACCTGCTGGAGTTACTGGCGGTCCGCAGAGCGCTACTTGCTTTCCTCCCGGACCTAATTGGGCATCATGTCACTGTGTTCACAGACAGCATGACAGTGGTGGCTTACATCAATCACCAGGGAGGTCTTCGCTCTCGTCCAATGTACAAATTGGTGAGACAAGTTCTTCTCTGGGCCCAGGGCAAGTTGCTCTCCCTCAGGGCAGCTCACATCCCTGGAGTCCAGAACATAGGAGCAGACTTCCTGTTGAGGCAGGGGCCGAGGCCCGGGGAATGGCGGCTCCACAACAAGGTGGTGGAGCAGATTTGGAAGAGATTCGGGAAGGCACAGGTAGACCTGTTTGTCTCAGTCGAAAATACTCATTGCCCTCTATGGTTCTCCTTAACGTACCCAGCGCCGCTGGGGCGGGATGCCATGATGCAGGTGTGGCCGAGGCTACACTTGTACGCTTTTCCCCCGATTGTTCTGCTCCCGGGAGTTCTGGCCAAAGTTCGTCGGGACAGGGTCCATCTCACACTGATGGCCCCCTTTTGGCCCAGCAGGATCTGGTTCTTGGACCTGGTATTCCTCCTAGACGGAGTCCCCTGGGAGATTCCGGTCAGGGGGGATCTTCTGTCCCAGGCGGAGGGTTGTGTTCTTCACCCCCGCCCAGAACTTCTGAAGCTGAAGGTCTGGCCCCTGATGGGACCCAGTTCTTCGAAAACTGGCTCCCTCCACAAGGAAACTCTACGCTCTAAAGTGGAAACTCTTCTCTGCTTGGTGTAGCGTAAGGCAGTTAAACCCAGTAACCTGTCCCGTTGGCAAAGTGCTGGAGTTCCTGCAGGAGAAGTTTGCGACAGGGTTGTCCCCCTCTACCTTGAAGGTTTATGTGGCTGCCATAGCGGCTTGCCACATACCTCTGGGTGGGGTGTCCTTGGGCAGGGACCCCCTAGTCTCTCGTTTCCTTCGTGGCACTCTAAGGCTGAGACCTGTGGCACAGACCAGGGTTCCTGCCTGGGACTTGTCTTTGGTACTCTAAGGCCTGTCCCAGGCACCCTTTGAACCATTAGAGGAGCTTCCTATTAAACTCCTCTCCCTAAAGACCCTTCTTTTGCTGGCTATCACCTCGCTAAAGAGGGTTGGGGATCTTCAAGCTCTCTCGGTGGTTCCATCTTGCCTCGAGTTTGCGCCCGGGATGACGAAGGTTTTTCTTCACCCGAGGCCAGGCTATGTCCCTAAGGTTCTCACGAACGTGGCTCGGTCTATCATGCTACAGGCCTTCTGTCCTCCCCCCTTTGACGATCATGAGCAGGAGCGAAAGAACAAGGTCTGTCCAGTACGAGTACTGGACGCTTACATCCTCAGGACTGCTACCTGGCGTAAGTCAAACCAACTGTTTGTTTGTTTTGGGGCCCCTGAGGGGGCTCCAGCTTCCAAACAAACCCTAAGCCGATGGATAGTCGAGGCTATCTGTCTGGCTTATGAGTCGGCCGGACATGCCTCTCCCCTGAGGGTCCGGGCCCACTCTACTAGGAGCGTGGCGACCTCCAAGGCGTTTCTCTCAGGAGTTTCCCTTGCTGATGTTTGTGCTGCGGCTGGCTGGTCCTCACCGCACACCTTTATGAGATTCTATCAATTGGATCTCGATTCCGCTCCGGGAACGAGGGTGCTTTCTCAGTGAGCTGAGACACATCCGTAGGCCGGCGTCACTGAGGTGACGTTGGTATAACGTTCCCCTAGCGTTTTCTGACGCAGCTCGAAGTTCCCATGAAAGGGAATGTCTCGGGTTACGTATGTAACCCTGGTTCCCTGAAGGGGAACGAGACGCTGCGTCTTTCGCCTCAGCTCCTTGCGCCTCCGGGCCCGCTTCAGACACTCTTTTGCTGTCACTTCCGGGTTCCGGTGCGCTTTTATGCTCTGTTCATGACGTCACTTCCCGCGACTTGCATTCACACGCGTAATTCTCTCATTGGTTGTACACATCTTCACGTGACTGACGTCAAGGGTTTCCCCTAGCGTTTTCTGACGCAGCGTCTCGTTCCCCTTCAGGGAACCAGGGTTACATGCGTAACCCGAGACGTTTTATTCTATTTCAGCTTTTTCTTCAATGTTCAGAAATAGTTTTAATAGTTTTATTTGAGTTTGATACCCTGCTATACTGCTATATAGTGTGTTGTATGCAGTAAACAGTATGTTAGTGTTTCATAGTGGAGGCAGACACACAGACACAATATCATTATGCGTATAAAATAACAAGTTCTTCTCTTGTATCTCATGATGTTTGTGGTCGACCTCACAAAATCAATAAACCCTGAACAAACCCACACTGAACCGAACTACAGCAGGAAGAGCTCCATTCCCAGAATGCATGAACCCCTTCATTTATCTCTCACTAGCTTTCTGCTGTCTGTGTGTGTGTGTGTGTGAATATATATGTGTGTGTGTGTGTGTGTGTGTGTGTGTGTGTGTGTGTGTGTGTGTTTGTAATCCTCTCTGCAGATTCACCAGGTCACTGATCTCAGAGCAGTCTGGATTTAAAATGCTTTTGTTACTGTTCAAATCCCCTCACAGCACACACACACGCACACTCATACACACACACACTCACACGTACTCACACACTCACACACACACACACACACTCACACACACAAACAAGCACACTCACACACACACACAACGCTATTAAACTTTCAGAAATGTCAATGTACACACACACACACACACACACACACACACATGCTGTGTTTTCACACAGGGACTCTCCACAGGTGTAATGGTTTTTATTCTGTGTAGTCTGTATCTTCTTTCTCTCTCTACACTAACCGACCCCTGAACCAACTGTCACACTAAACTCTTCAGTTTTACATGTAAAAAAAACATACATTTATATGTTTACTAATCCATTTTAGTTCCACACACACTTGCATGCACACACACTCGCATACACACACACACACACACACACACACACAATAGAATGTGCTGATGGAACTAAATGACCCCAAACGTCATGTTTTATAGTGCAGAATCAAAATGTCTTTGTGAGTGTGTGTGTGTGTGTGGTACTTAGCTCTATATGCATTCTGTGAGGAGACACATGGAGCTTTTTAATGTCACTCGTTCCCTGCAGGGCGATAAAGAGAACGAGAGAGACTTGTATTTATGTTTGTTGCTTGAATTCTGGATTGTGATTGCCCAGTCGCGTCGTTTAGCTGACAAATCTTTCTGTATATTGACATTAAACTGCATCAAATCATTAAAATCATGAATAAATTGACAAAATGACTTGCCAATTTAATTTAAATATGTATAATAATATATAATAAAAAAATACATTAATACATTAATCCATTAAAAAAAAAAATTAAAGTGAGAAAGGGAGTTTTTTGGTTTCTATAATTTGAGTTGTATTATTTGGTTTCTATAATTTGAGTTATAATTATTATATATTTAATATTAAATGATCAAATTATTAATAATATATTAAAATCATTAATATAGTTACAAATTTCATGGCAAAAATAATTTAAATAATTAATAGTATATTAAAATCATTAATATAGTTGCAAAATGTCATGGGGAAAAATAATTGTAATAATTAACAAAAATATAAAATAATATATATATATATATATTTTTTTAATATTTCTAAAATGAAAAGTTTCAAAATGTTTTTAACTTCTTAAGTAGATTATGCAGTTGGAGGGTTCAGCTCTTTAAGAAAACGTGTTGTTATCATATTGTGTATGAGCCATAATTTAAAATACTTCAGATACTCCTTCTTTTAAAAAAGGATAAACTTTGTGTCGAATGAAAGCCCAGAGATTATTCACACATTCGAGTCATTTATCAGCAGTGAGTTTCCCTTTATCTGTTCGACACAGAGAGTCACCGACGCGGCTGGAATATTGGAGTTTATATTATAATATTGTGTGAGAGATGAGCCGAGCCTTTAACATCTGGAAATATATCTCAACACGATCTCATTAGCATTCACAGGTGTTGCTCTATGAGTTTAGATCTGGCGTTCGACATTTTACAAATCTTACAGATCACAGAATATTGAACTCATCTATTTTTACTGTATTTTTGCTCAAATAAATACAGCCTTGGATTAGTTAAACAAAAGCATTATCAATCACTTCTTTCTAAAACATTAAGCACACACATACACACTCTCACACACACATACACACTCTCACACACACACTCTCTCACACACATACACACTCTTTCACACACACTCACTCTCTCACACACTCTTACACACATACACACATTCTCTCACACACACTCACTCTTTTACACACACTCTCTCACAAATACACTCTCACACACATACACATTCTCACTCCCACTCACACACACACACACTCACTTTCTAAAACACACTCAGTTCACACACACACACTCACGCACACACACCCACTCTCTCACACACACACTCACTCACTCTCTAAAACACATTCTAACACACCTTCACACACTCACTCTCTCGCACACACACACATACACACTCTCACACACACACACCCACACATTAATGTGCATATATAAATTTCTCGCTAACATCTTTGGCTCTGTATTCAATCAGGTCCAGTCTCTGGCCACAGATGTGAATAAAAGCTCAAAAACGGGTAATATAGCATGTCCTCTATATTTAACACACATACATCTCACACTTGGTCCAAGCGTGTGTTTCTCTGGTTGTGCGATGCAAGTAGTGCAATGGAAGTGTCCTTATCAGTGTGTGTGTGTGTGTGTGTGTGTGTGTGTGTGTGTGTGTGTGTGTGTGTGTGTGTGTGTGTGTGTGTGTGTGTGTGTGTGTGTGTGTGTGTGTGTGTGTGTGTGTTTGTGTGAGACACTCGTCTTTCTCTCTGCATGTTTCCATTTAAAGCACGTCCTCTGTATCACCTCACACTCTCTCAAACACACACTCCTCACACACTCCTCTTGGGTAAAATAATCCAGATAGCAGAACCTGGTCTTATCAGAGAGATGAGAGCTAATGGAGTGAAGGTCAGAGTTATGAGAGAGTCCTTCTGCACTAAACACAGAGAGACGCTACTGAAAATAAAGGCCTTTATTCTTTATTCTTTTTTTTCTTCAGCACTGGGACTTACTGTTCACACGCAAACGCAAACTACATACTGATATTTACTACTTGTACTATCACATTTTCTGAACTTTATTTGCTTTATTTTCATATTTTCTGAACTTTATTTACTTTATTCTCATATTTTCTGAATTTTATTTACTTTGTTCTCATATTTTCTGAACTTTATTCTACTTTATTCTCATATTTTCTGCACTTTATTTGCTTTATTCTCAAATTTCCTGCACTTTATTTTCTAGCTGATGTGTAAGGATGTTCAGCCTCATCTTATTCTGATTCTCTGTTTGCGTCTCAGTCGTGTCTCGTATCTTTCTGTGTTTTTTTACGTGATTTATTCTCCATGGTGCAGTTTCATGCATACATTAGATGAATTTCCCTACATTTGTCAAATGACTTAGAATTAAATCAAATGAGATTTATATCAAATATTGTGTTTCACAGTCTATTTCTCTGCACCTGTCGACTTGATTTCTTTTTCCCTTTGTTACACGTGGAGAGAATAAAATAATTTCTCCCTTCGTTTCAAAGCCAGCATTTTTCTGTCATTCAGCCAAACTAGATCTGTTGTTGAAATACTATTATAAAATATGTGATGAGGAATGTGTGTGTGTGTTCACAGGTTTATATTTCATTGTGGTGAACAGTCAGCATTCCCCATAAGGGAAATTAATTAATAAAAATACTAAATTATTTTCTGAAAATGTAAAACTGCAGTTTTACATTTTAGTGTTTAGTGTTTTGGTCGGTTAGTGTAGAGAGAGAGAGAAAGAGAGAAGATACACACAGAATAAAAACCATTACGTGTGTGTGTGGGGGGGGGGGAGTGAGTGTGTGAGAGAGAGTGTGTGTTTGTGTCTGTGTGAGATAGTGTGTGTGTGTGTGTGTGTGTGTGTGTGTGTGTGTGTGTGTGTGTGTGTGTGTGTGTGTGTGTGAGATAGTGTGTGAGAAAGTGTGAGTGAGACAGTGTGTGTGTGTGTATGTGTGAGTGTGAGATAGTGTGTGAGTGAGACAGTGTGTGTTTGTGTGTGTGTGTGTGTGTGTGTGTGTGAAAAAGTGTGTGAGTGAGACAGTGTGTGTGTGTATATGTGTGAGTGTGAGATTGTGTGTGTGTGTGTGTGTGTGTGTGTGTGTGTGTATGTGTGTGTGTGTCTGTGTGAGAGAGATACTGTGTCTGATATAGTGGGTTTGGGTTTGCAGCAGAAAACGATGGTGACAGCAGAAAATAACCCAGATTCAGAGCCAGAGATAAACACAGAGCGACATCATGGGCGGAGGAGAAAGCAGGAGTGTGAAATGAAAACAGTCAGACGGTCTTTCAGACTCATGGCAGCACCATATATGACACATCTGTGCAAAAACACACACTGAAGTCCAGTGTACATTTTATTTCCTGTATTCTTATAAGTTATTTGCATTAAAATTATCAATTGCCAGAAAAATCAATTGTTAGAAAAATAATCTGCCCCCCCTTTTTTTCTAGCTTTAGTCACTTTATTTTAATACCTTTAAAAAAAATTAGACAATAACTTCAGCAAAGTCAACATTAACCTCACAGGAAGTGCACAGATGACTTGACTTGACTAAAGGTAACATTAGCCCCCCCCTCCCGGAAGGCGTGTCCTCTCGCCTAGCAAGAACAAGCTGGAGCAGGGGACCTGGAGGGGGATAGAACAGGACAAGGAACGAGACTGACATGGAACAAAGACTACAAGAATATGGCTCAACAGGGAACATAGAACATGGAACACCGACAACATAGAACATGAAATAGCAGGGAACACGAGCACATCACATCAAGTTTAGGGGGCCTCCAGGGCCAGGCCAGGAGCTCAGCATCCCAGGGTGGTGCCGGGAGTTCCAGGGGCCGAGGTGGTGATGTTTTCCATGGTGACGCTGGTAGTGCAGGGATCCAGGGAGGTTCTGGGAGTTGCCTTACACGGTGGTGCAGGGAGTCAAGGTGCTGCCGGCTGTTCTGTGTGCTCGGGCTCTGAGCTGAAAACTGAGTGCTCGGGGCTCTGGGCCTGGTTCAGTGTGCGTGGGCTCTGGGCAAAGGTCGATGGGCGCGGGCTTGGAAAAGACCACAAGGCTCGGGCAGGAGTTCAGTAGGCTTTTGCAAGAGTTGACTGACAGGTCGTAGCGGGCTCTGGCGCTGACTGATGAATAGTCACGGGCTCTGGCGCTGACTGACGGGTCATCGCTGGCTCTGGCGCTGACTGATGAGTAGTCATGGGCTCTGGCGCTGACTGACGGGTCATCGCTGGCTCTGGCGCTGACTGATGAGTAGTCATGGGCTCTGGCGCTGACTGACGGGTCATCGCTGGCTCTAGGGCTGACTGACAGGTCATAGCGGGCTCTGGCGCTGACTGACGGGTCATCGCGGGCTGTGGGGCTGACTGATGAGTAGTCAAGGGCTCTGGTGCTGGCAGGCGTGCTACTGATGCTGATAGAATCATTTTGATGATTCATCATTTTCAATGATGATGGAGACAAGGCTGACGGGCCTGGCTGACTGGTTCGGGGCTGGACGATCACCTGACACTTGTAAACGGCTTGCTGCCAACTCAGTCCAGTTGTGTCAGGGAGGTTTCGAAGCTGGAGATGGTTTGATGGTTTGCCCCGAACCAGAACAGTTTCATCGTCTAGGGATGAGAAGGAGGCGAAGACAGAATTTCCGCAAAAATCAAAGTCCAGATGATCTCTGGCGATCTGGAGAACTTTCTCAAGATGCTTCATGACACTGCTATAAGCTATAAGTCTCCAACCTGGTTGTTCTGTGACGAATGAGGAGCAGAACGTGTGCGATGCGGCACGAGGAGGAACTAGGAAGCAGCAGGATAACTCAAACTCCCTTTATTAAACAAAACCAAAATACCTTAAATATAAACAAAAGCAGCACATATAGTGCAAAAACTCAGAGAGACTCAGGAGGAACACAGATCGGCATCCACTCACAACATAACAAAGTCAACATTAACCTCACAAGAAGTGCACAGATGACACAGATTCACTGTCTCTATGAAGCCCCTCCTTCTGAAAAACACACTGTGCTCTGATTGTTCGGCTGGATCGGTGTGTTGTGATTGGTCAAGAGCTTCCAGTGTGTTTGGGAAATGCCCCGCCCCTTTCAACACGTGACTAACTTACTCAAGCTCCGCCCCTTTATTCTGCTTATGAATTATGAGCTCCCGGAAGAAATTCAAGACTCAATGACTTATTGTGACTTATTAATAATGTGTTTCAGGAGAAACACAAAGCATAATGGGTAATAAAATTGATTATATCAGGCAGCAACTTGCTATTTTTACAAAGCATCAGTCGCTCAGTAAAAGGTCTGTTGTCTCGTCCATTCTCACATACAGATGGTGGTGTTTAATAGCAGACGGCAGCCATTCTGAAACACATGTCTCGTTTGCGGCTCGTTTGGTCTCACGCTGACCCATAATCTGCTCTCAAACCCCACGTGCCGTTTTTGTGTTTTTCTCGACATGTTGATGCAGCAGATTTTTTCTGCTGGGGGACATAATTAATGATCTCATTAGAGGGACTTGTTAGCGAGGACAGCAGCTTTGAGTCCACATGTGCTTGTTAGTAATACGCTTTCATAATTGCTGCCATTAAAACACAAAAAAGCCATCAGGGGTCACAGTGCCTTTATTAATCTTTAGTCTGATCTTAAGAGTCTGATTGTAAATCTGATTTATTACCAAGGCCAGGATTCACAAAACATTTTTTAAGTGCCCCTGTTATGCTTTTATTATGGGTTATTAAGGATAAAGTGCAGAAATAGAGTTATTATCTCCCAAAAGAAAGAAGCGTTTCTGAATTGCCTGAAACAAATCAAGTTTCAGTTTCAAAACAAGTCTTAATTCCTGGTTCGTAGGTTTGTAACTAATTTGCATAATATCCGCCTCTGGTTTTGATTGGCTGAACAGCGTCTGCTTTGCCCCGCCCTCAAACACTGTAGTTAGCACTAAAAACGTACAAATGTTTTGTATTCCCAAAAATACTTGAATATTTTTTCTAAGATAAAGCTTCAAAATTCAAATTCTTGAAAAATTAAGTTCAATCAACTTGGATGTTTAAGTCATTTCAACTTAAATTACATTAAACTGACTTTCAAAACATTGTTTGACTCTTATATAACTTATTTCGATGAGTTAAAGCAATGTAAAATCATATGTTGTCATAAGTCAGTTTTATTGTCACATAACTTATTGATCATAACTTATTGATCATATTTTTATAGTGTTGGATTGTTTCAATCAGAGTTTATAGTTACATTTACGCATTTATCAGACGATTTTATCCAAAATAATTCTAATCAGTTCTTGCTTTCCCTGAAATTCGAACCCTTGGCGTTCCAAGTACCACTCTCTACTGTTAGAGTCATAGGACAGGATTTTTAGCATTAACAAAAACAAAAACTAATAAAAACATTTATTTTACTCTAAATAAAGCTTAAATGAAATATTTAATTCTAGTTTGACTAGTTAGCTGTAGATATTGGCATCTTTCAGGACCAGCAACATTTAAATTTACCAGTGATTGATTGATGTTTCATGTAATCCAGGAGTGTAAAGGACTGTGTTTTTCTGAGCTTTTCCATTAGTGCCAGTGCTTTTGTACAGACGTCTGGAGTCATAATGAAGAGTTTATCGCTCTCGGACGAATGCTGAATGAATTCTGCTCCTCCTGTCATATGGAGAACAATAAGTCTTTAATGCGGCCCATATTTCATGTTTATTTCCGAGGTGTGTGATGGTCAGAGACGCTCTCGGTGAGTTCCTGTGTTTATGGAGTTCATGCACCATTAATCATTTTTCAGCTAAATAATGGTGTCATGCCATAATCCATCATGCACATGGGGCTCTGAGCATTATTGGATGTAATTACACTTAAGAGTGTGTGTATGATGATGATGTGTGTGTGCCTAAGACATCATATTTAATAACACACTCGGTTCGATACACAACACTGGTGATAGTTTGAACCTGGGTTAGTATAGTTAGAGTTAAATAACATTTTGACATTTAACTGAGATAAAATAAAATATCCTGCAGAACCGCAAGGATCGCAACGTGTTCTTTGTTTAATGTGATCAAACCCAAAATTAACAGCACTGGCAAAAATAGCTTTAGTTTGAATAGATTATATTTACAAACACACTGGCATTTCCTCTGATCTACAGATCCACTGTCTGCATTAGTTAATGTCTGTTGAGCTCGTAGAACTGAAAACACTCCAGCAAACAGAGAGAGAGAGAGAGAGAGCGCAGTTAAATGTGTTTAAATGACTTGTTCTTGTTTGCTTTTGTGTAATTGCTGTTCTGTTCAGTTAATCTGAAGTCTGAACACTCATTAAACTGATGCTGCTACTTTAGATTAATGTGAACAAAGTCATGCAGAAATATTCATGTTTTAATTATAAATGGTGTGTGCGTGTGTGTTTGCACTCTCTATCTATCCGTCTGTCTGTCTATTGTATTGAACCTATGAGTATTGAAAAGAGCAACAAACACATTTTTCACGTTTCACAGAAGAGAAAAAGACAAGAAAAAGTGAAGATGATTTTGATTGACATGATGGCAGATAAATAATGACAGAACTTTCAGCTGTACTGTTTTTTTTTTAATTTGCTTTGGTATTATTTTCACACGGTGTACGTTTTCAAAACTCTTAGTACAAAAATCCAAATTGATCTCACTTCAGAACTTGATCCCATGCTTTCATCACAGTTATTAAACACATAATCATTGTTTCAAACACAAGATTATTGTAATATGTAATAATGAGAACATTTGGTTTAATCACTGAAACAACATGTGATATTCTTTCAATTAAGTACTTTTAACAATGCAAGATACATGTTTCAAATCATCCTTGTTTCTGAAATACTTACAGTAACACAGGCTATAGACAGAGAATACACTCACATAACCTGACTTATGTAATTGAATCTACATTGATTGTAATAGTATGTATCTAGTGTATTATCAGAAGTTATGAAACACCCGTGAAGGTTTGTGCCATTGCAGTAAATGCTCTCACTGTGCCGTGTGACTCAATCTGTACTGTAGTTGACCTTTGTGAGGGTGAGTTACAGTAATGTGGGAATCTCTACCGTGGTAATTTGTTTGAAGTGTCACATGGAAAGCTGTGTTTGATGCCATCCGTCTCTCTTCTGCTGATGCATCTCTGATCAATCTGATGTTACACATTCTCATTCTCTCTCTCTCTCTCTCTCTCTCTCACTGTCTCTCTCTCTCACACACAAACTCTCTCTCTCTCTCTTACACACACACAGTCTCTCAAATTTCTCTCTCAATCTCTCTCTTTCTCACTCTCTCTCTCTCACACATACACACACACACACACTATCCCTCTCACATACTCTCTCTCTGTCTCTCTCACACACACACACACACACACACACACACACACGCACTCTATCTCTCTTTCTCTCTCACACACACGCACACACACACACACATAGACTTTGAACATAGTGCTTATCATGATAAATCACTTATGTAAAAATAATTAATTACATTTGGTAATCCATATAAGAAATTGCATAGCTATGTCTGTAGAACTCAAATCTATAGATGTACAAAATGATTTATTGAACCATGACGTTCAGTTGGATTAAATAAAAGACAAATGTATTAAACTGAATGAGAACAAATCAAACGTTTGATAGTCAGAGCTTAATGAAACCGTGCACTTTTCTGATATTAGTACTAAGAGTTTTGAAAATATACCAATTACTTGTGATAATTGTGCCAAACTTTCTGTCTTGCTTCCCAGCATTAAATTTAAAATGTAGATTTTTTTAAAGGCTTCTAAAATCTGAAATTACCAGCAACTAATGTTCCCCGTGAGGAAAACAACTTGATAAACAATTAAGAAATGGCTTAATGATTTGTATGAGAGTTTAGCGGATAGAAAAGTCAATAGGAAGTGTTTGTGTGTGTGAGAGTAAGTGAGTGACTAATTGTATGCGTGTGTGTATGACAGAATCTAATCTCAGCAGCTCCAAAAAGAAACGCTTGTATTTATCTGAATGATTTTATCAGAATTATTAAGGGATCCTGCTGTCTATTAAGCATAGTGGAATCACACAGTGAGATGAAGGTCATCCGGTTTGTGTTTGTGTCCCACAGGCGGTAGAGCGATAATGACTCTCTTACTTCAGCCTGGAAGGCTGTTCCTGATATAAAACCTGATGGAGAAGAATTTACCCAAGCCAAGTGTGTATATATTTCACAGCATTTTCATTGCAATCCACGATTTCGCTTTTCAAACTCTCAAACTCTTCCCTTTCACCCTCCACTCGGTGTGTGTGAATGCGAGTTCAGTGAACTTACAAAAATGCCTCTTAGTCACTCTGAACAATGACAGTAATTAGTCCATTATGCAACATTATAAATTACATAATGAGTAGCAATTCAAAAATCCCATAGCGGGTATTTCCGAGATCATTAAATGTAATTGATATAATGATATAATGTATATGATGACAATGTCCCTTATGTGATAGTGATGATTAAGGATGAAAACAGGTCAGTATATCAGCTGCAATTCTATTGAACACACGTCACATCCCATAATCCTCTCAGTGTCGTGATGCTGAGGTTATTTCTGATCAGTTCTCTGCATTGAGTGTTGTTTTTTTGAGTGCTTTTTAATTTAGAGTAACTTAAATTTGACTGAAACTGGGTTGGGATTTCTATTTCCCAGCATGCTTTGCCATGACACTTGAAATGGAGAGTAAATGCTCAAAAATACTTAAGTTGATATGACAAGATAACTTTAAGTTAAATGTACTCACAAATTTTATTCTGAAAAATGTAGTAATATAAAAAATAAAATAAAATAAACATCCAGCATTTCAGGACAAAATGTTTTTGTGCTTTACATTATTAAAGTCCAGATAACTCTGAATGAATGCTCTATTAGCGTTACATAGAAGAACATTTGTGGATAACGTTGAGAGAACCTTCCCAGAACGTTCCCTGTTCGCTGCGCAGTAAGTGCTGTATTCAGAATAGTATTCTAGCATTCTACTCTTACCCCACCATATGTTTATGTAATAATATTCTGAATTCATCCTACTATTCCTCTGGGCATTCAGAGGTCAGTTCGGCTACAGCGAGAGGAACCTGACTGTTTCTCTTTCTGTCCGAACTCAAGGCTGATGAGAAAGCAGCAGGAGTGCTGAATGTCCAGAACGCTGCCTCCTGCTGGACACAGACTCACAGACGGCCTGTAGGAGGTTCATGTGTCTCATTAACCCCATGTGTTCCTCAGATAAGCGTGGGCGAGAGAGACCGTCTGCACGCCTGCCTACAGAGAAACATCATGAGGATCAGTGTGTTTTACGCTGTTTCCTCAGTGTTTTGTCTGCTAATTAGAATGCATTTAGTTTCAGTTGATTCAATGATGCGTCTGGCAGGGCATTTCTCGATTGAAACCATTTCATGGTTAATTTAAACAAAACTGTGTTTGCAAGGTACCAGATTCACATAATGAACAAAAATGTCCCATTTGTGAACGGATCTTTCTTTTGAATCAGATCTTTTTCATGTATTGGATTCGGCGGTTCACGAAACGACACTGAAGGAACTTTTTAGCCATAAAATTTAATGCTTAATGTTGTTGCAAATCACATTTAAGTTCTTAACGACTTTGTTTTTATGAGCTGAATCATTGCTGCAACACGCATGGAACTATAGGCAAAATACAATTGGAAAAAAGTAATAAACGATAAGCGCTTATGGCTTAAATGTCTTTTTGATTTCCAGTCAAATTATAATCAGTAAACATGACTATAATTACTTGTATAGCTTTGGTTCTAACTACCGTCAAAGCGTAAAAGAATTGGATTTTGAATCGGTTCTTTGAAACGAACTGTTCAAGAGTCGATTAGCAGAATAGGACTTACTTTATCATCACTATTTCTCAGATCAGAGGCTCTTTTAAAGTTTAACAGACTCAATAAAGGTCTTAGTTATGATTACAACTTAAATGACTTAAAGTATCTCCTGAAATCCTTGAATTAAAAATAGACACAAGAGAATAGTTGTAGAGCTGTAAAATGAATGACTTTGACTGCTATTTTGGCAAATTATGCTTCTAAGACACACACACTCCCACACTGTCACTCACTCTCTCACTCACACACTCACTTTGGCACTGAATCAGCGTTACTGAGGGTGCATAAAGACATTCTTGAAGCTCTGGACAAATAAAGATCTGTGGTCTTGGTCTTACCTGACCTTACCGCTGCATTTGACACCGTGGATCATGCAATTCTCATCTCTCATCTTCAACATGTTGCTGGTCTGCAGAAAGCAGTGCTGAATTGGTTCTCCTCATACCTCACAAACAGAACTTTCTCAGTAATGCTTAATGACTTTTCCTCCCTAGTTGCCCCTACAGGGAGTGTCAGGAATAAAACACAAAACCGGATTCAAGTGCAAATGATGAGGATTTATTACAGGAGTGATGAATACGGAAGTCACAATGTCCAGAGAAAGCAGGCGGCGCAGGGACTCAATGGGCTGATGAGTGAAGACGCTGTGTTGTGATAATCCCAGGGTGCAGGTGGTGGTGAGTGAAACAAGGAACATTGGAAATCCGGAGCATGAAGACACTCTGACACGAGAACACAGACACAGGAACAGGAACAGGAACACTGGAGAGACTGACGTGGCAACACATGGAAGGCAACGACTCGACAACAAACAGTTGGTGAGACAGGAACTAAGTAGGCAGATGAGATATGGATCAGGTGTGGGAGATAACGATGGTGGAGGTGATCAGTGACCACGCCTCCCACACTCACCTCGCATACACACACAGGCAGTAATTGGGAGACAATGAATTCATGAACCGTGACAGTACCCCCCCCCCCTTAGGAGCGTCTCTCGACGCTCCCAGGAGAACTCACCTGTCGATTGAAGTCATCGATGAGAGAGTGATCCAGTATGTCTCTAGCAGGCACCCAACTTCTCTCCTCTGGGCCGTACCCCTCCCAGTCCACCAAGTACTGGAATCCTCGTCCCCTCCTTCTTGAATCCAGAATACGATTTACCGAATAGGTAGGTTCCCCATCTACGAGACGCGGCGGTGGGGGAACCGGGGTGGGCGGATTAATTTGAGAAAAAATAACAGGCTTAATTTTGGAGACATGAAAGGCGGCATGAATCCTCCCGTACGCGGGAGGCAATTTGAGGCGGACTGTCACCGGGCTAATGATCTTGGTGACAGGGAACGGGCCAATGAATTTAGGAGCGAGTTTGTTACACACGGAGCGGAGAGGAATATCTTTGGAAGAAAGCCACACTTTTTGACCTACGACGTAGACGGGAGGCTTCGACCGGTGGCGATCGGCCTGGGCCTTGGTGCGCGCTCCCACTTGTAGTAGAGTCTCACGGGCTCCACTCCAAGTGCGATGAGACCTCTGGATGAATGCGTGAGCGGAGGGGACCGCGACTTCGGATTCCAGACTAGGAAAGATAGGTGGCTGGTACCCTAGACTACATTCAAAAGGCGAAAGGCCCGTGGATGACACTGGTAACGAGTTATGTGCGTACTCAACCCACGGGAGTTGCTGGCTCCAGGAAGCAGGATTCTGTGACACTGTACACCGCAAACATCTCTCAAGGTCTTGGTTGGCTCGTTCGGTTTGGCCATTGCTCTGGGGATGGAAACCCGAAGACAGACTCACGCTCGCACCCAGTAATCTACAAAATTCTTTCCAAAATTTGGATATAAATTGGGGACCTCTGTCAGAGACCACGTCCGTCGGGAGGCCATGAATGCGAAAGACGTGTTCAATGACAGACGCCGCTGTCTCCTTAGCTGATGGTAATTTGGGTAAGGGTATGAAATGCGCGGCCTTCGAGAACCGGTCCACTACGGTCAAAACAACCGTGTTCCCCTGGGAGGGCGGGAGGGCGGTGACAAAATCTAGCGCAATGTGGGACCAGGGTCTCGAAGGCACCGACAGCGGCTGAAGCAACCCATCTGGTGAACGATTGGAAGTCTTACCCTGGGCGCAAACAGAACAAGCCAACACAAAATCTCGGATGTCCCGGGCCATCTTAGGCCACCAGAATCTTTGTTGTCTAAAAAACTAGTACGACTGATTCCTGGATGACAGGCTATTTTGGAACAGTGGCCCCATTGGATGACCTCGGATCTGACTTCCTCCGGCACAAATAATCGACCCGGTGGGCCCCCGGGCGGAGGCGTTACCCCTTCTAAGGCAGATTTGACCTTCGCGTCGACCTCCCATACAAGTGTGGAAACAATGAGTCTCTCAGGAAAAATACACTCGGGAGTAGACGGGCGGTCGGATCGATCAAAAATGCGCGATAAAGCATCGGGTTTGATGTTTTTGGAACCCGGGCGGTACGATAGTAAAAAGTCAAAACGTCCGAAAAAAAGGGCCCACCGAGCCTGCCTGGAGTTGAGTCTTTTGGCTGTTCTGATGTACTCTAAATTCTTGTGATCAGTCCAAACTAGAAAAGGCACCCCTGACCCCTCTAACCAGTGACGCCACTCCTCCAATGCTAGCTTGACTGCCAACAACTCTCGGTTACCAATATCATAATTACGTTCCGCTGGGGACAGACGATGGGAAAAAAATGCGCAAGGGTGCATCTTATCGTCCGAGGGAGAACGCTGAGAAAGAACCGCACCTACCCCCACCTCTGACGCGTCGACCTCCACCACGAACTGACGTGTGGGATCAGGGGCAATCAGAATGGGAGCCGAAACGAAGCGGCTCTTAAGTTTGGAAAACGCCGCTTCGGCGGCGTTGCACCACCTGAACGTAGTTCTGGGGGAGGTCAAGGCTGTCAGAGGAGCGGCTAGTTGGCTGAAGTTGCGAATGAAACGTCGATAGAAGTTGGCGAACCCCAGGAATCTCAACAGGGCCTTGCGAGAGTCCGGGGTTGGCCACTCTACCACAGCCTTAACCTTGTCGGGATCCATGCACACTCCCTCCGACGAGATGATATACCCTAGGAAAGGAACAGACTGTGCATGAAAAACGCATTTCTCCGCCTTGACAAAAAGCCCATTCTGTAGTAACCGTTGGAGCACTCGCCGGACGTGTTGGACATGTTCCTGGAGAGACGAGGAAAATATCAGTATTTCATCCAGGTAAACATACGTGAAGTGGTCTATCATGTCTCCCAACACGTCATTGACGAGTGCTTGGAAGACAGCTGGGGAGTTGGACAGCCCAAAGGGCATGACCAAGTATTCAAAGTGGCCCCTGGGGGTATTAAATGCTGTCTTCCACTCATCCCCCTCTCTTATGCGGACCAAATGATAAGCATTCCTTAAATCCAATTTCGTGAAGATAGATGCTCCCTGCAACCTCTCGAAGGCTGAAGACATCAACGGTAGAGGATAGGTATTCTTTACTGTGATGTTGTTCAACCCTCGGTAGTCAATACAAGGTCGCAGAGACCCATCCTTCTTCCCCACAAAAAAGAATCCCGCCCCCGCTGGAGAAGAAGAGGGGCGGATGAACCCGGTAGCCAAAGAATCAGAAATATATTTCTCCATGGCCTCCCTTTCAGGAATGGAAAGCGAGTATAACTTGCCCTTAGGCGGAGACATACCTGGCAAAATATCTATTGCACAGTCGTAGGGACGGTGCGGAGGAAGAGAAGCAGCCCGAGACTTACTGAACACTTCCTTCAGGTCGAGGTACTCCGGGGGCACGTTAGACAAATTCATTGGCTCCTCCTGCAACACAGAACTAGACACAGACGAACGTGCAGACACAAGACAAGAGGCATGACACTGATCACTCCAATTCAAGATGTTATTGTGTCCCCAGTCAACCCTGGGGTTGTGCTTGGTTAACCAGGGATGACCGAGGACGATGGGAACCGAGGGAGAGTCCGTGATAAAGTCAATGATTTCTCTGTGGTTACCTGCAGTGGTGAGGGTGAGGGGAATGGTTTTGAGTGAAATGTCCGGTAGGCATTGTCCACCCAAAGCGTTGACTGCGATGGGATGGGTGAGATGTTCAGTGGTGATCTTGAGTTGGAGTGCCAGTGAATAATCCATAAAATTGCCCTCAGCCCCAGAATCCAGAAGTGCATGACAAGGATGTGAAGCGTTGGCCCATTGAAGTCTTACCGGGAGGAGAGTCGATGATGAAGATCGGTTTACCGTGACTGCGCCCGTCAGTAGTCCCCTCCTTACTGGCGGACGCGGGTTCTTCACCGGACAACGAAGAATGAAATGTCCTTCTCCTGCGCAGTAAATGCAGAGTCCCAAGGCTCTGCGACGCTCTCTCTCCTCCCGGGAAAGCCGAGCTCGACCGACCTGCATGGGTTTGTGATCGAAGTTGGGGCTGACCGCGCCAGGATGTTGGGTGGGAAACGTCAAAGGAGACCCTGGACGTACAGATGGAGTGGGCTGAAACTGGCTGCGCTCCAACCGGGCGTCCACCCGAAGGGCCAGTTCAATGAGGCCATTGAGTCGAGGGGGTAGGTCCAGGGTATAAATCTCACGTTGGATGCGGTCAGCCAACCCATGCAGGAACCTGTCCCACTGCGCCTCCTCGTTCCACTGGCAATCGGCCGCGAGCGTCCGGAACTCGATGGAGTACTCCGAGACCGACCGGTCTCCCTGTTTAAGGTCGGATAGTCTCCGACCTGCCTCGCGGCCGACTGCTGACCGATCAAATACTCTCTTCATCTCCTCCGAGAAGGTCTGGAACGAGGAGCAGCAAGGGTCTTGGTTTTCCCACACCGCCGTTCCCCATTTTGCTGCACGTCCCGAGAGCAGCGTTATGACGAGAGCTACCCTGGCCTGTTCAGTAGCGTAGGTTTGGGGTTGTAATGAAAAAAATACAGAGCACTTCGTGATGAAGGCTCTGCAGAAGTCCGGTTCACCAGCGTAACATTCTGGGGGTGGTATGTGAGGTTCCGTCTGCCCTGCGGGATGGCTGATGGTGGGGGGAACAGGCGGTGGGGCTGGCGCAGCGGGAACAGGCAGCTGATGGAGTCTACTGGTGAGCTCGGACACCTGCGCCGCTAGTGTTTGAATGGCGCGCCCAGTGGTCAGCATCAGTTCTTCCTGTCTGTCTAGGCGCGCCACGTTGCTTGAAATGAAATCCTGCCAAACGGGGGAATTTGCTGAATCCATGTTAATGGTCGAGTCGTTCTGTCAGGAATAAAACACAAAACCGGATTCAAGTGCAAATGATGAGGATTTATTACAGGAGTGATGAATACGGAAGTCACAATGTCCAGAGAAAGCAGGCGGCGCAGGGACTCAATGGGCTGATGAGTGAAGACGCTGTGTTGTGATAATCCCAGGGTGCAGGTGGTGGTGAGTGAAACAAGGAACACTGGAAATCCGGAGCATGAAGACACTCTGACACGAGAACGAGGACGAGGACGAGGACGAGGACGAGGACACAGGAACACTGGAGAGACTGACGTGGCAACACATGGAAGGCAACGACTCGACAACAAACAGTTGGTGAGACAGGAACTAAGTAGGCAGATGAGATATGGATCAGGTGTGGGAGATAACGATGGTGGAGGTGATCAGTGACCACGCCTCCCACACTCACCTCGCATACACACACAGGCAGTAATTGGGAGACAATGAATTCATGAACCGTGACAGGGAGTGCAGAATTATTAGGCAAGTTGTATTTTTGAGGATTAATTTTATTATTGAACAACAACCATGTTCTCACTGAACACAAAAAACTCATTAATATCAAAGCTGAATATTTTTGTATCAATATTTTAAGTAGTTTTTAGTTTTAGCTATTTTAGGGGGATATCTGTGTGTGCAGGTGACTATTACTGTGCATAATTATTAGGCAACTTAACAAAAAACAAATTTATACCCATTTCAATTATTTATTTTTACCAGTGAAACCAATATAACACCTCAACATTCACAAATATACATTTCTGACATTCAAAAACCAAACAAAAACAAATCAGTGACCAATATAGCCACCTTTCTTTGCAATGACACTCAAAAGCCTGCCATCCATGGATTCTGTCAGTGTTTTGATCTGTTCACCATAAACATTGCGTGCAGCAGCAACCACAGCCTCCCAGACACTGTTCAGAGAGGTGTACTGTTTTCCCTCCTTGTAAATCGCACATTTGATGATGGACCACAGGTTCTCAATGGGGTTCAGATCAGGTGAACAAGGAGGCCATATCATTAGATTTTCTTCTTTTATACCCTTTCTTGCCAGCCACGCTGTGGAGTACTTGGACGCGTGTGATGGAGCATTGTCCTGCATGAAAATCATGTTTTTCTTGAAGGATGCAGACTTCTTCCTGTACCACTGCTTGAAGAAGGTGTCTTCCAGAAACTGGCAGTAGGACTGGGAGTTGAGCTTGACTCCATCCTCAACCCGAAAAGGCCCCACAAGCTCATCTTTGATGATACCAGCCCAAACCAGTACTCCACCTCCACCTTGCTGGCGTCTGAGTCGGACTGGAGCTCTCTGCCCTTTACCAATCCAGCCACGGGCCCATCCATCTGGCCCATCAAGACTCACTCTCATTTCATCAGTCCATAAAACCTTAGAAAAATCAGTCTTGAGATATTTCTTGGCCCAGTCTTGACGTTTCAGCTTGTGTGTCTTGTTCAGTGGTGGTCGACTTTCTGCCTTTCTTACCTTGGCCATGTCTCTGAGTATTGCACACCTTGTGCTTTTGGGCACTCCAGTGATGTTGCAGCTCTGAAATATGGCCAAACTGGTGGCAAGTGGCATCTTGGCAGCTGCACGCTTGACTTTTCTCAGTTCACGGGCAGTTATTTTGCGGCTTGGTTTTTCCGCACGCTTCTTGCGACCCTGTTGACTATTTTGAATGAAACGCTTGATTGTTCGATGATCACGTTTCAGAAGCTTGGCTATTTTAAGACTGCTGCATCCCTCTGCAATATATCTCACAATTTTTGACTTTTCTGAGCCTTTTGACCCATTTTGCCAAAGGAAAGGAAGTTGCCTATTATTTATGCACACCTGAAATAGGGTGTTGATGTCATTAGACCACACCCCTTCTCATTACAGAGTAAATATGCTTAATTGGTAGTAGGCTTTCCAGCCTATACAGCTTGGAGTAAGACAACATGCATAACGAGGATGATGTGGTCAAAATACTCATTTGCCTAATAATTCTGCACTCCCTGTATGTCATCTGGAGTGCCACAGGGATCCATTCTCGGCCCAATTCTGTTTTCGCTCTACATGCTGCCACTTGGTCAACTCATCTCCAGACGCAATGTTCATTTTCATTTCTATGCCGACAACCTCCAGATCTACCTCCCTGTGACTCTGAGTAATCGTTCTGCATTGGAACCTCTTTACAATTGCCTTCAGGACATCAAACAGTGGCTTTCCCAGAATTTCTTTCATTTAAACAAAGAAAAGACTGAGTACATCCTGTTCAGCCCGGATTCATCCAACAGAGCTTTTAGCTTTGGCCCTCTAACACCTCAGTTTCCTCCGACTGTGCGTAACCTGGGTGTTATCTTGGACAAAAATGTGTTGTTTTATAAACAGATTAGTGCAGTGGTGATCCCGAGTTTTTACCAGCTAAGACTACTCAGTAAGGTCAAACATTTCTTGTCTCGAGCTGACTTGGAAAAAGCAATACATGCCTTCATCAGCTCAAGGATTGACTACTGTAATGCCCTCTACACTGGACTAAATATATCACTCATCAATCGCCTTCAACTGGTACAAAACGCAGCCGCACATCTTCTCTCCAACACCTCTAAACGGTCACACATCACTCCTGTCCTCCGCTCGCTTCACTGGCTCCCAGTGCAGTTTAGGGTGGAGTATAAGGTCCTGCTGTTTGTGTTCAAGACCATCCATGGTTTGTCCCCAGCTTACCTTGCTGAATTAGTAAAACTCTACCAACCAGCCGGAACACTCCGCTCCTCTGAACATATCTCTCTGGTTACTCCGAGGTTTAAGTATAAAAAGTTCGGAGGACGATCATTTAGTGTTCAGGGGCCTAAGTTGTGGAACGCACACCCAGTTCACCTACGTAGCATCTCGGTGCTGAGTGTATTCAAATCTCAGTTGAACACCCACCTATTCAATCAAGCTTTTAACATATAGCCTCAGACTTGATTGTGATCTTATTTTTTGTTTTGTTGTTTCATTCCTTTTTTTGTTTGTTCTCTCACTCAGTCTCACACACACTCTCACTCACTCACTCACTCTCACTCTCACACACACAATCTCACTCACCCACTCTCTCTCACTCAAACACACACACACACACACACACACACACACTCACTCTGTCTCTCACTATCTCTCTCTTTCACTCACACACAAACTTTCACTCACTCTCACTCACACACACACTCACTCACACACACTCACTCACTCTCTCTCTCTCACACACACGCACGCACGCTCTCACTCACAAACACACACTCTCATTCACACACACTGTTGGACTTTTCTTCAATTTCTCAAGTCCGCGTGTTCTTTTAATGAGGAGAGCAGAGACAGGCTTTTCCTTTAACTATTAAATTATCAAGTAAGTCATATGAATGCAGCATACGAGCTCTGGGTCACAGCTATCCCTGAGCACACAAGCCTCCTGCAAGTCTTACGCCCAGGCACTCTGCGACTCCTCGCTCAGTTCCATGACTCTCATATTTATACAGTATAATTAAACAAGTCGATAGTCTCTTCTGGACAAAGGTTGAGGAGATCTGGTGGTCCAGTTGAAACCCTCTGCTCCTGTTCTCCTGCACACATAAGCTCTTTTCCAGGTTAATCATACAGTGAGACGCTCTGAGGCGCCTCACATACAGAAAAACATCTCCTTAAATGGCAGGTCATCTACACACACTCTTTGTGGTCCTCTCTTGTGACTTGTGACCTGATTCAATCATCATACTAGACTCTGCCAGCAGTCTTCTGTCATTCCAAAGTCTGAAGATTATTGATTTATTAGCACACACATCTTTTACCCACTCTCATACACACACTCACTCTCACACAAACATTCTCACTTTCATACACACTCATTCTCACACACACACACTCTCTCTCTCTCTCTCTCTCTCTCTCACACACACTCACGCTCTAACACACTCATTCTCACACACACACTCACTTTCATACACAGACTCACTCTCACACACTCACACTCTCACATACATTCACTGTCACACACACTCTCTCACACAGATATTTGATAATCTAAAGCTATAGCTTAGTTTACTGAGATTTTTTGCTGTGTAGATTTAATTTCTACTTTGTCTTTAAGTATGAAACCCTAACTCCAGTTCAACAAAGTGACCAAATTATAGGGTTGTGGCGGGACTGATTTCAGTGAAGTCATTGTCATTTCTTAATTTATTGCACATGTTTTTTTGTGTGTTTGCAGTGTTGCCTCATTTGCATAATTTCTGTAGTGAATCAAGTGCAAAAAGTTTTCCCTCATGTGTTGAGCTGACATGACGCTATTAATTAGCAGGCCATGTCAATTAAACTTAAGTTAAAAGTGAAATATCTGTGAAGCTGTTGTGTATCACATGTGAACACAAGCCTTCATACGGCCAGATCAGAATCAGAAGAGTGACTTGCATCGCTCATGATGAAAGCGGGTAGTTTGATCAGCTTGTAATGAAGTCGTCGCACACAATCTGAGCTCACATCCACCAATCCCCTGTGGCCGCTGAGCTGGACGTGACAGCAGTGATAAATGATGGGAGAAAACATGGCCTTATGGGAGTCCAGGAGGTGGCGTGACAACAGGAGGGCTTTGATGTGATCTGAACATCTCACACGTCTGTTACATGCACCGAATCACATCACAGCCACACGGAGATGGAGGAGTCTTTAATAACAATGCGGCATGTCTCAGTCCGCCAGTCGCATGCATGAGGTTGTGTATTTGTGCTGTGTTAGCATGAGGCCTGCGGTGGCCTCGTGAGACCCTCATAAACTGCATATCATTAGTGCCGCGTGCCTCTGTAACACGGCTAATGGGCGAGCAGGTGCTCTCATGGGCTCTGCTGTGATACCTGCCATCCAATCGCTGCTTTATGACCCTCCTGACAAACACTGGCTCCTTTATAGATGTTTTTGTCCTCTAGCTGGATTGGTTTTCTTTTGAGAGCTTATTTCATGCAGTAATAGTGTCATGCGGGGCTGCCATCGTCTATATATCAGACTGAGAGAGGTTAGGTGGAGGTGGGAGGGTGAAGGACTGATTTCTTCTGATTGCTCTTTTCTTCGTCTACTTGAATTGTCTAATTCCGCTAGAGACATTCTTCATTATAATTGCAACGTAAAGAAACAGGATGAACATTTAGCGAAAGTACCTATTAAAGTCAGTTTTCTTTAAATGTTTCCTGCAGCTTTAATGCTTTCTTGTGTCTCAAACAGTAGAGTGTGGCGCTTGTAACATCAAGGTCATGGGTTCGATTCCCAGGGAAAGCAAGAACTGATTAGAATGTTAAATGTTTTAAAAACGTTTAGGAAGAACATTCTATTTGATCAATTTGAAAACATTGCGAGAACGTTATCTGAATGTTCTCTGAATATTACGAAACATTTAACATTATCATAACGTTTAAAAAAACGTTGGCAAACGATCAAATATGAATGAGGTTTAAATCACGTTTTTGTGCTGACATTATTAACATTATTTATTTATGATATTATTAACTTTGAACGCACATTCTGTTAATGTTACTTGAAGAACGTTTGAGAGAACATTTCCTGTTAAAAGAGACGTTTCTCTATGATAATCTATAATAAACACAGAATCTTGACTAAAAATGACTGCCAAACGCATCTTCACCTATTAATCATCATTAAAAATAAGTCCTAATGATTTATTTATTCGTTCATTCGTTTATTTTTTCTCCAGCTATAGGCCTGTCTATAAATTATATACTGAATCCTCCTTTTGGATCAATCAATAATTCTCGCTGATTGAAAATCTGACTGCAAAAAGAATCTATTGAAAACCATTAAATCATAGTAATGTATTCTGAGAGGATGAAAATTATTTATTTATTTCTGTCTCTATACATAATAGACATTTGGATTGATTAAAAATCACTGAGAAAGAATTAGATATGAAACAGCTGATAATAATAATAATAATAATAATAATAAAACATTATCATATGTAAATAAAACATTTAAATGCAAATAAAGATTAGATTGTCTTTTGAACTGATTTCCTAGTAAATGATCCAACATCTAGTGATTACATTTATCAGAATGTTATTTGAATTTAATTGCTTTGATCCATTTAATCTGATTTAAGAAGAGCTATTCTTCAATGAACCTCCTGAAGATCAATATTAATAACTTCCATCTGTGCCGTCTCTCAAGTTAATATGTATGTTTTATTAACAGCGTCTGAGTTACTTATGATTTATTATGACTGATGACTCTTATTTTGAAATGAAGAATGACTAGTTTATACAAAGATTGCATTTATTTCGATATTTTTCATTTATTTGGATTATTATTATTATTTAAATAGATGTTCTGCCCCTTTATCATGATTTCATCTGATATGTGCGGTGGTGGGTGTGGACGCAGACTTTTATTTTGAAGTGTGTTGCGCTGGCGGACACCGGAAGTTCGTGCGTCTGGTCGCTGCGGTTCAGGCGGATCCCGTCAGTGTCTGATCTCAAACTTTCTGTCAAACCCGAGAAACGCACGCCAACCGGTGAGTGAACCGTCCAGCCGCTTCAGACACCCGTTAATACAGACGGAGGTGTGAAACTAAACCCGCAGCGAAAGCGCGAGCCCGGTTCTGTAGCGCAGGCCTAATTGTGTGTGTGTGTGTGTGTGTGTGTGTGTGTGTGTGTGTGTGTGTGTGTGTGTGTGTGTGTGTGTGTGTGTGTGTGTGTGTGTGTGTGTGTGTGTGTGTGTGTGTGTGTGTGTGTGTGTGTGTGTGTGTGTGTGTGTGTGTGTGTGTGTCTGTCTTTCTTTCTTTCAGGTGATATGGGGGATAAGGAGTTGATGTGGGCGCTGAAAAACGGAGATCTGGATGAGGTGAAGACTCTCCTAGTTAAGGTAAGAAAAACATGCTCTATCTCATACTCACACACACATACCCCACACACACATTCTCTCTCACACACAGACTCTAATACTCATTCGTACACACACACTCTCTCTCACTCATTCACTCTCTCTCACATGAACACACTCTCATCTGTTAAGTGTTTATCCTGTGTCACAATATCACATCACCTCTTTGTGTAACTATATACACATCACATGCAGAGAAACGGATCGCAGACCCCAGAGGAGAGTGTGTGTGAAAGAGATGAAATGAGTTCTTCCACCTCAGATATATATATATATATATATATGTGTGTGGTTTGAGGATGTGGGCAGGAAACCGCAGGTGTTTTACACGGCAGCATCTGTATGGAGAGCGTGTGGTTTAGTTCTCCTCACTTTCAGCCTCAGAATCCCTCGCTTTTTTGCGTCTGATGAGGATCCAGTCATTGCTGAGGATCTGCCGTTGGCGTTAGATGTTCAGTGTTTTGTTGTGCAGTTGTGAAATGTTTAGTTCAGCGGTTTTCCTCCGTTCACATGAAGACTTCAGGCCGAAGCAGTTGCTTTATGAAGCAGCACGGCTGAGGCTGCTGGGCTTTACATGCAACACATAGTGGATTGATTATTACATAATTTAAACACATTTATTAAATCATTTTATTAATAAGTAAATTCACGAAAAAGCCATCAATCCATAAGTGCTGAAAGAGCAGCTAATATTTGAGTGCTTCATAAAGCATCTGCAAATTGATTCGTTTGACTTTAATATAAATTATAAATAATAATTATATAATCACATGTATATATTTATAATAAATACTACATTAGCATAATTTAATATTATATTATAATTTGTTATAACTATTATATATATATCACATATTATACAACACATTATATTATATAAAAATAATATAAAAAATATACTTTAATCATTCTAAAAGATTAAAGACTAAAGATTTAATATATTTTGAATTTATTTAACAATAACAACTATTATGATGTTTATTATTATTAAATATTTATTATTAGATAAATATTTAATTTGAAATCATATTAAATGTAATAGGATTGTAATGTATTATAATTGTAATATCATACACTGCATAAAACTGTACCAAGCATAATGATTTAATAATAAAAATATTAAATATCACAGTCTTGAATTATATAATATTAAATAATTATATGTATAATGATTAAAGTGTCCTGAATCCTCTTATTAAAGCAGATGTTATAATGTACTGAAATGTGTGCAGGCGGAGGATGTGAACCGAACTCTGGAAGGAGGACGCAAGCCGCTTCATTACGCCGCTGACTGCGGGCAGACCGAGATGCTGGAGTTCCTGCTGTCGAAAGGAGCCGATGTCAATGTAAGTGTCCTTCACCAGCACACACACACTCGCACCTGCACCTCAGCACTCGCGTACTCGCACTCTTGCACCTACGTCCTCTCTACAGCTGCAGATGCGCCTGCGCTGATGCACTCGTGCAGTCACACCTGCACCTACACACTCACCTGCACCTACAGGCAGACGCACCTGCGCACTCACCTGCACCTGCGCATTCTCTACGGGCGCAGATGCAGTCGTACCTGCGCCTAAGCACTCTTGCACATACAGGCAGTCGCACGCGCACCTACACACTCGCGCACTTGCACCTACACACTTGCACTCACACACACGCACACTAACACCTACACACATTTACGCACTTACACCCACACATACTCACACTCTACTGTTACACACACACTCATACTCACACACTCTCTTTTACACACACACACACACACACTTCAGCTCTGTGTTTAGATCAAGATCTGCTCTAGTATGTAAATGATTAACGTGTGGAGTCACGGATATTGTCTCGCACACAAAGCTTGTACCATCAGAACACAGCCAGACTTCTGCTAAATTAAAATATTCAAATAGAAAACGGTTACTTTAATTTGTAATATTTCACAATGTTCCTGTTCATACTGTGTTTTGCTCTAATAAACACAACCCTGGTGAGCCGAAGAAACTAAATTAAATCAACAAAACCCCCAAACGTTTCTAACTTTATTTCATAAACTCTCATGTTATAAAATGACTCAATGGCTGCATTGTATTGCATTACTTTGATACAGTTCTGCAATTATACAAACTAGTGCAGTTTTTGTACTGAACAAGATTTGAACTAGAATTATTTTTGCATTATCGTGTTTAGTCGTTTTTAATTATTATTTAGTGTTATCATCATTAACAAAACTGTTAATAAAAAAATGTATGTATGAAATAAATGTTTAACTTTTTTTGTAATATTATATTTATTGAAATTATGTTGGTTCAAAAACAAACTAAAATATAGAAAAACTCGTAAACGGACACAAAATAAATTTGAAATACCACTAGAAAATATACAAAATAATTCAAAATCTCAATCTAAAACTCTAATAAAACTCTGGTTAGATTTTTTTTCATTATTTTGTTTTAGTAGTTGTTTTTAATTAAACTTAAATTTAGTTTTTTGTACTTGTCAGGTCAAGATAAAATAAAATGAGAAACTAGCTGAAATATTTTATTTTAGTTTTAGCAGTCCTCGCATTTCCTCGTGCAGATCTGTGTCTCTCTGGTTTCCTGATCCCATCCCATATTGATCAATCAGACTGGTTTCCCTGCGAACTCTTCAGAGATCATGGTTTAACATGCGTGTTCCCCTCCAGTCGGCGCATATTTGAATTGTGGTGTTTTTTTGTTTTTTTTCTCGGCAGGCTCCAGATAAACATGGCATCACTCCACTGCTGTCCGCCACTTATGAGGGTCACGTGACCTGTGTCAAGATTCTTCTAGAAAAGGTATGGAAGGGGCGCTCGAGCGCGCGCACACACACACACACACACACACACACACCACGTCAGTTGAAGTTTATATTATTATGAGAAGTTGTTTAATGTTGCTCAGCATCTGCAAACGTTTCTTCACTTCTCGGCAGAAAGTCCTCGTCTTGACTTTCACGCGCTCTGCTCTGTACGTTCACGTGGAAATAGCCGCGCTGAATGTCCAGTTCAGTATAACGGGTCATAATCTCTGCTGGCTGGCACATTTCTACTGTTGTGTCACATGTATTGTTGCAGCGTCCAGCTCTAGTCAGAGAAAGAGCTTTTTGTTTGTGGGTTTTACAGCTGAAAGCATCTGAACGGTGGCTGTAAACAGTGACATCCGCAGGGTCAGACGGGGTTATATAATGCAGTTGTGTCAGGCTGCACTGGATCTCTGCACAGCACTGCACATTCTTTACTGAGATCCTGCCCGAGATTACACAACACACACACGTGCACTGATGTCCCCCAGGAGCCCGTCTTGGGCCCTTTATCTCCTCGCTCTCAGTGGGTTTCCATCTGCAGGAGCTGATCAGGCGTTTGTTGCTGTTGCAATTTATTCTCGACTTAAATCCCCTTCAGATCTCTTGACTAGTGCAGTTGTCGTCCTGAAAGACGTTGGGGTGGAACATATTTTTTTATTTTTGTCCCAGTGTTTAAAGACGACCTATTATGCCCTTTTATGCTTTTGATCTTGTTTGTCTCCACTAAAGCAGGTTTTCGTGCTTGAATATTGATTATTTTCTCGATTCTCTCTCTATATTGCGGCTTGTTTCTTCCCAGTCTGTCAGAAACGCTCTGTTTAGTTCCTGTCTCTATGAAGCCCCGCCTTCTGAAAAGCACACTGTGCTCTGATTGGTCGGCTGGATCGGTGTGTTGTGATTGGTCGAGCGCTTCCAGTGTGTTTGGGAAATTCCCCACCCCTTTCACTTTCACTAACTCAAGCCCCGCCCCTTTATTCTTTGTATAAATTATTATAATGAGGAATGTTGTGAGTGTTTGTTCCCGGAAGAAACATTTTATTAGTTCAGAAATCTGTATATATTTACAGATAACAGATGGTTCCACAAAACAACACTCGGTTATCAATCAAAATAAACGTTTTTAAATGCTCTGCCGTTTTCTTGTTTGTTTTTCCAGACATTTCTCTATTCTTACAAAATAACTTTTGTTTAGTCTCTCTCTCTCGTTTCATATGACAATAAAAAGTCATAAGAGCATTAGAAGCTCAGCTATTTGGTAGTGTTTCCCTATTTAAATTGATCTTGTCAGAATATTCTCATTATGTCATTGTTAATTTCCCAGAACTTCCATTTAACTATAAGT
>JAWRVZ010000042.1:1450000-1455000 GCA_037043235.1 Rhodeus uyekii
GTATTTTTTGAGTTTAATTGTCAATTATTAGTATTTATATGAGATCTTAATGGTTACAATTTTAACTGTAACTAATAGGGTAAAACCAAAAAAATATTTAAAAAGGGCATTTGTGGTCATGTGGAACGAATTAATTGATTTTTAGTGCATTCTTATGGGGAAATTTGTTTTGGTGTACGAGCATTTTGGTTTACGAGCTCGCTCTTGGAACGAATTAAACTTGTAAACCGAGGTACTACTGTGTGTGTGTGTATGTATATGTATATATATATATATATATATATATATATATATATATATATATATATATATATATATATATATATGTGTATGTGTATGTGTATGTGTATGTGTATGTGTATGTGTATGTGTATGTGTATGTGTATGTGTATGTGTATGTGTATATATATGTATATATATATATGTATATATATATATATATATATATATATAATGTGCACGCACGCTAGGTTTTACCCTATTAATTATTTCAAATTATAACCATTAAGATCTCATATAAATAACTAATAATTGACAATTAACCTAAAAATACTTGACATTTTACTGTAATGCGCACTTTACCTTTGAGTAGCGTTGCTGCTGGCGTGATGGAGACGAGAGGAGGGGGACAGGGTTTTACTGGTTATAGGGAGAATTTCCTACCTTCATTCAATATGCTGTTCTGTACGTGTATATTTCACTACATGAACAATAGCGATCACAATTAATGTTAACAACACGAGGTAAAACCGCTGTAAATCACTTATAAAATAATGCACTGTGTTGAATGATGCAACCAAACCGAGCGACGCTGAGAATGAATAAGTTAAGGCAGGGGTGTCAAACTCAATTGCACAGGGGGCCAAAATCCCAAAAAAATTTAGGTCACGGGCCGAACAGGATAAACATTTATTGAAAACACTAAAACTAAACTTTTAAAACTTACCTTTTTTTAAATTAGATGTGAATAAAAACAGACAGAAATATTATTCTGGAATAAATCAACTTATACCTTAAATAACTTAAAAATATATAAATATATCCTGTCTAAATTATACAAGTTAGAAATAAAGTAAACAAGTAAGTAAAGTAAAAGTAAGTAAAAGTTAAAAGAACAAACATTCAAATTTCTTTACTCTTATGTCATTTTATATAAAACTTAAAAAGATTTATATATAAAAGATTTTGCTCTCCATAAAAATATATCCTGTCAAAATTATACAAATTCAAAATATGGACATGCTGCATAACAAAACCTGGAAATCTAAATACAATTTTTGCTTTTCAGCAATAACAAATCAAATCATTCAGTTGAATTTGCTCTTATGTCATTTGTCTTATAGTGCCGTCTCATTAAATTATTTAATTACTGCCACATTAGCTCCGCAAATGAGACACACAGGTATACCGGCAGTATGTCAGTAAACATATACCGTATTTTCCCGCATATAACCCATGGGTTATAGCAGATTTTACAAACTATATCACAATTTTTTTTACACGTATATAATATTTCAATATATTTGTTACGTCCCTAAGGACGTAATGTTTTTTTTTTTTTTTGCGCTGTATTTTCTTTCTGGCGCTTGTGCTATCACTCTGACAGCTGGCGCTGATATGCTGTCTGACCTGTCAATCATGCAAGAAGACGTGCTGCCATGAGGGCGGGCTCTTCTCGTCTGATGATCAACACTTGCATGAAGCATCATTAGCCACTTCCTGTTTAATACAGGAAGTGTTCGGCGAGTCAGCTGGAGCGCGGGACATCTCGCGGGCCATTAATAAAATGCTCTCGCGGGCCGGACATAATTACACGCCGGGCCGGATGTGGCCCGCGGGCCTTGAGTTTGACACCTATGAGTTAAGGGGTGATAAAGGGGTTGGAACCGCGTGACTGTGTAATGAGAGGCTGTGTTTAGGATATTTCCAGTAAAAATGTGTGCGACGATGCGGAGCGTTAAGACTTTTCCACACAAAACATGCGCGTGGGTGAAGGAATATTTTTCTCGCACTCCGATATAATGCTCGTACACAGATTTGCTCGTATACCAAGTCACTCGTAAACCGAGGTATGACTGTATATGCTTTATCTCAATTAACATAAATGTTTTTACATTTATTCATTTAGCAGACGCTTTTATTAGATTCAGCGATTCATCATGATGATACATAAGTACATAAGAATGCTTACAATATAAAGTTTCAAACTTTACACATACTAGTAGTGTAATCCTAGAAAATGGAGGAAGTTGTTTTTTAATACTTTTAGTTAATGATATCAGCCCTGGTGTAAGTGTTTCTCAATCTCCTCAACCTTATTGTGTTTGTCGTGTGTGTTCCTCCAGGGTGCTGATAAGGAACGCAAAGGTCCGGATGGTCTCAGCGCGTTCGAGGCGGCCGAGAGCGAGGCCATCAAAGCTCTACTGAAGTGAGTCGGACGCTGTCGGCAGCGGAGAGGTTCTGACCACAACCACTGGATCCCGCAAACAAACACACACACACACACACACACTCCTCTCTGTATCTGCCCGCTGGCTGCATCCGCTCCTCAAGGGTTCAATCTGTTTTTCTTCTTGAGCTTATTTTATTTTAGGGGAGGTGTTTGATTTTCCCTTTTAGTTAATTCCTGTCAGCCATTGGCTAATGGACCTGTCACTCATGCCTACGGACCAATGGGAACGTCTAACACCACTAAACACGGACTTTAGAGTTCAGACTACAGCGTGAGCGAGTGTATGATGATCATAATAATGTGTACATTTATTTTTCAGACTGTTGCGATTGCAATTAGAAATGAGTGGTTTGTATAGTTAATAGGGCTCTGAAAATGTTGGAAAAATACGAGCTGACGAATTTACCTGCACTCCTGCCCCACGTTTCCCTTCAGCTTAGTGACATTCCTGCGGCCGTCGCGTTAGCCGTTCAGAGAACAAATATTACACTTCAGACGCTTAAATCGTTCTGCTGACGTGCACATTTTGCTTTTGTGCCCCTTTCAACTCGTGTTGTTGTGGCAAAAATAAATGAATTGTCAGCTGCTGTGTGATTGTGGAGTGTTAAACAGGTTTGTTCAGATGTGAGACGCCTCTCTTTCTTGCTCTCTCATTCTCTTGCTTCCCCCCCCCCCCACTCTGCTGCCTAGAGTATCTCACTCTTTTAAGCTCGCTCTCTTTCTCTCCTTTTTCTTCTGCCCCTCTCTCTCTCTCTCTGCATGATAGCTTTTCTAGACCGTCTTGAACAAAAATTTGCATTGATTAGCAAATGAACATTTCAAAGCCCCATATCTGGCATTGTTGTGAAAAAGTCCGTTTAAAAACAAATAAAAATATTTCAAATTACTGGTTTGATTTGTCACGTTTGTAAAGTATTGATTGTTTAACTGTGTGTGTGAAGGACGAGAGGCAGTGCTTCCTCAAAACAATAGAATGAAAAATGGATTACAATTAAAAAAATAAAACAATGCAAATATTACAAAATATGGCATTAATGAAAGACAAAGAATTAAAGAACAGCTCAGCCGTTTAGATAATCGGATCATCAGTGTGTTCAAGCTTTATTAGTGATGAAAATAAGTTACTATTGAGAAGAAAAGCTCAACATCAGTTCACAAATAAAAATCTATTGTATCAGTTGTTACTGCCTTTAGTTATTATTCTGGAATAAATGTGCTACTGATATTTGTTCATATAAAAATACAATAGAGAACTTTTTGATGTACTGTTTAAGTGTAACTGGAACATGAATTTGCATTTTATTTTTTTAAAAGAGCATAAAACGTGTTTGTGAGAGTTTGAGTAAGTGATTGAGAGAGAGTGAATGTGTGTGTGTGTGTATGTGAGAAAGTGTTAGAGTGTGAGAGTGAGTCTGAGTGTGTGTGGCGTGGGTTTTTTTTTATCATGAACGCACTCGTCATGGTCACAGTGGGGTTTTTTTTTTCTTTAATTAAGTGCTTTTGTTAATTACAGATCCACCCAGCGAGTCTCAGACCTTTGTCACTGTCACAACACAAAGAAATCAATTATTCAGGTGCTGCACAACTTACTGATAAAGTTTAATGGCGCTGTCAGCCACTCGTTCTCGTCACTGACGTCCTGAGAATATAAAACAGCTCAGAATATAAAGAGTCACGAGCCGCACAGTCTTAAAGTCAACATGAGATCTAAATTAAAGCTGTTTACTGTCTTCATATAGTCTTCATAATCTTGTGTTCTGTGGGCTGTTTGTTCATTTTAACAGTTGTTTGTAATGACATGTTTTGTCTGTAAATGGGTTACGGATTATGGCAAGCCTTTTTGACCTTTTGGATAGGAATTTTTGACATCAACAAATTTTTTACTGCGGTAGTTAAAATGATAATTCTTCACATCAACAATGATGTCATCAATAAAAAAAATACGTTTTAATAGTAGCAGTTCAATCAATATCAAGAAGAGACATTTGCATTAGTAACCGCACAATTATTGATATCAAAAATATGATTTTTTTTTACTAGTTTAAATTGTATTTCTGATACGAAACTGGAATTTCAACTAGTAAGTGTCAGTGTTCTGTCACATTCGGTCTAGTAATTTCTTGTTGTTGTGACAGAGCTCTGACACTACCGTAATGTCTCGTGTTTTGTGTGAGCGCGTGGTTTGGAGCTCTCTCAAGTCGTGCGGTTTTAGTTCTTTGTCTTGTGTGGGCCGTGATGTCCAAGTCCCTGCACTACGGTCTTGTTCCGTTTCGGTTTCGTGCCAGAATTTGGACATTCACGGAGCATGTGTTTGTCCTTGTTGTGAACACAGGAGATGAGTGTTTGTTCGTCCTCGTGCGCTCTGCGTCATGTGAGTGGGCGTGGTGTCTTTCTTTGCGCGAGCTGCGCGCTCTATCGTGTTTGTGTGTAATGTTTTAGCACGCAGTTTCGTGTTTACATCGGCCGCGTGCTTTCATGTTGTGTTGGGTGTGGCATTCAGTTTGTTTTACGAGCTGCATGCTATCTTGTTTCATTTGGACACACAGCT
>JAWRVZ010000042.1:1460000-1500000 GCA_037043235.1 Rhodeus uyekii
TACATGACCACCCTGCACCCCAACACCGCCAGCATCGCCAGGATCTGGTGCCACCGTACCAGCAGCGGAGGAAACAGCCAGAACCCAGAGAAGCCCCGGCGATGGGTAACAACACCCCGGCAGCGCAGAGACCGGCTCCTCAACCAAGCGTCCACAGAACAGAGCCGCAGGAGCAACGGAGCTACGCCGCAGCCCTAAAAGCACCGAACGACACCCACAACACCAACCTGAGAGAGATCAAGGACATGCTCAGCTTGATCTGCACACGGCTGATGGACCAGTCGTGAGTAAACACACCAGACTGAGCTACACTAATATTTATCATAGAAATACAAATAAATAAATAGTAAAAATATGAACTAATTAAAAAGAAAAATATGTAAAAAATTAGCATATATGTATGTTTACATAATGCATATAGATTCTCAAGTGGTTCAAGTTGAGTTGGTTCTATTCTAGAGGATTAAAATTGTTTTTTGAACGAGTTGAATGAAACCATTGACGATCACACTGTGGAACATCCAGGGCATTAATTCATCAAGTCTTGGATGTAAAACAAAAACCCTGGACTTTAAGAAAAGTGTCTTAGACATTGACATAATAGTACTACAAGAAACATGGCGCAGAACTGATGAGGTCACTCTTTGTCCCCCAGGATATCGTGAAATATCCATATCATCCCAAAAACATGCAAACGTTAGACGTGGGAGAGATTCAGGGGGCACAATCATTTGGCACAAGCTTGAAATTGATAAATACATCCACATAATCAAAAAAGAAAAATCCCATATCTGGCTCAAAATCAATAAAGAACTCAGTCAAACTACCAAAGATATTTTCTTATGTGCTCTTTACATTCCTCCCTCTGAATCTCCTTACTATAACGAGAACATCTTTGAGACCCTCCACAGCCAAATCAACCAGTTCCAGGCCCAGGGAAGTGTGCTGGTGTGTGGGGATCTCAACGCGAGAACCGGAGCCCTGCCTGACTACACCTCAGACAGCGGCAACAATTATATATTTGGACAGAGCTTCCAACAAAACAGCATTCATTTTTCAAGAACTAATTCCGACTCCCAAGTAAATAAAAACGGGAAGCTCTTACTTGAGCTCTGTCGAAGCCTCGGTCTGTACCTCGTCAACGGCCGGGTGAGAGGGGATTCTCTCGGCAGATTCACATACAGTTCATTTCATGGCTGCTCAACGGTTGACTACATGATCACAGATTTAGATCTATTCTCTTTCAGAGCATTCACAGTCAAGCCACTAACACCTCTATCAGACCACAGTCAAATTACTGTGTATCTAAAGAGAAACGAAAATACTAATATACACCCACAACCCAGTAAGCTGTTTAACATTAGAAATAATTACAGATGGGTCCAAAACAGCAGTGAAAAATACCTGACCGCACTCGAGCACCCCCAAGTGTGCTTACTAATCGATAACTTCATAGAAAACACTTATCCTCATAGTGAAGATGGCGTAAATCTGGCTGTAGAAAACATTAATTACATATTTGATTACTTAGCATCAATATCCAACCTTAAAACCACTAAGAAAACTTTTATACAAAAACAAGAGAATGAAAAATGGTTTGATTTGGACTGTAAAAGAATAAAGAAAAATTTAAGACAACTTTCAAATCAAAAACACAGACAACCAGACAATACAGATTTACGTCTTCATTACTGTGAGGAACTTAAAAATTATAAAAACACACTCAGAAAGAAGAAAGAACAGTACATACAAAACCAGCTCAAAACTATTGAAGAATCTGTAGATTCAAACAGTTTCTGGGAAAATTGGAATCTCCTGAACAAAAAGAGCCATGAGCAAATTACAATTCAGAACGGAGACACCTGGAAAAATCACTTCGAACAACTATATAGCAAATTAAACCTAAATTTAGAACAATCACAGATACATGACAAATTAAACAATATAGAAAATGTAATTGGCAAATACCAAAATCCACTAGATTATCCAATCACTGAAAAAGAGCTGATGGATAAAATGCAGGCCCTGCCAACAAAAAAGGCAAGTGGACCAGACGGCATCCTCAACGAGATGCTTAAAAACACAAACCAAAAATTCAGATTGGCCATAATGAAACTGTTCAACTTGGTTCTGAGTGTTGGTCATTTCCCTGACATCTGGAATAAAGGACTCATAACACCCATATTTAAGAGTGGAGACAAATCAGACCCCAACAATTACAGAGGCATCTGTGTGAGCAGCAACCTGGGGAAGATGTTCTGCAGCATCATCAACACAAGGCTCATACTCTTCCTCACGGAGCACAATGTCCTCAGCAAAAGCCAGATTGGATTCTTACCAAATTACAGAACATCAGACCATATCTTTACCCTACAAACCCTGATCGACAAATACGTCAACCAAAACAAAACCAAAATATTTGCTTGCTTTGTAGATTTCCAGAAGGCCTTCGATTCAATTTGGCATGAAGGTCTTCTGTCTAAACTGCTAGAATCGGGTATTGGGGGTAAAACTTATAACATCATAAAATCAATGTACTCAAACAATCAGTGTGCAATTAAAATTGGAAATAAACAAACTGAGTTCTTCACTCAAGGACGGGGTGTGAGACAGGGCTGCCCGCTGTCACCGACCCTCTTCAATATTTACATTAATGAATTGGCTAAACGTCTAGAAGAAAGTGCAGCGCCTGGCCTCACACTCCACGACTCCACCATAAAGTTCCTGCTGTATGCGGACGATCTGGTTCTGCTGTCTCCAACAGAAGAGGGTCTACAGCAGAACCTGCACGTCCTGCATCAGTTCTGTCAGACCTGGGCCCTGACCACTAACCCAACCAAAACTAAAGTCCTAACCTTCCAGAAAAGATCCAGATCTCAGGGAAAGAGACACAGCTTCACCCTTGGTACGTGCAAAATTGATCATGCCACAAGCTACACGTACCTCGGGCTGAAGTTCAGCTCAAACGGAAGCCTCAACTTGGCTGTGAATGAACTGAAAGAGAAAGCAAGAAGGGCCTTCTATGCCATCAAAACATCTGTCCAAATTAAAATACCAATCAGAATCTGGCTCAAAATATTCCAATCAGTCATCGAGCCGATTGCTCTGTATGGCAGTGAAGTCTGGGGTCCTCTCCTGAACCAAGAGTTTGACAAATGGGACAAAAACCCAACAGAAGCCCTGCATGCAGAGTTCTGCCGGAGTATCCTGGGAGTCCAGAGGAGCACGCCCAACAACGCATGCAGGGCAGAATTAGGCCAATATCCTCTACTGATCCACATTGAGAAACGAGCCATCAAATTTTGGAGACATCTAAAGATGAGCGACCCCGACTCTTACCATTTTAAAGCCCTTAAAAGCCATGAAATTAACATGACAAGAAGTCCCCTGATTCAGATGGTCCTGAAGCTGCAGAACCAAACGAGCACCAGCGACAGCAGCCGGACTCTGAACACGGACACACTCTTCCACACAATCCGGCCCAACCAAATTATAAGAACACAAAAACAACACTATCTGAATTATTGGACTGAAACAACAGGAAAACAAAGCAAACTTGAATGTTATTTGGCCCTAAATAGAGAATACACAATGGCAGAGTATCTGAGTACAGTGAAAGACAGCAAACTCAGAAGAAGAATGACGAGGTACAGACTGAGCAACCACTCTCTGACTGTAGAGACGGGCAGATACAGACAGAACTGGCTGCCCCGAGAGAGACGCATCTGTCCGTACTGTGAGCAAGGAGAAGTGGAGACAGAGCAACACTTCCTCACCAGCTGCTCTATTTATGAGGAAATTAGAAACACATTCTTTCCAAAATTTGAAATAATTTGCCCTGACTTTAGAAAATTAAACAACGAAACACAGGTTCGATATCTTTTAGGCGAAAAAAGAGATTGTATCTTAATAGCAGCAAAATACATTGAGGCCTGTCACAAAAAGAGGGAAGAGATGACCAATCAGTGATGCGCTCACACACACACACACACACACACACACACACACACACACACACACACACACACACACACACACACACACACACACACACACACACACACACTCACTCACTCACTCACTCACTCACTCACTCACTCACTCACACACACTTCTAAATTATTAATAGAATTGTTCTACATTGATTGTTTATTAACGTTTAATGATTGTTCTATGTTGATGCATATGTATGTGTTATTTGTATTGAAATTTGTGAAATGTATGTATATGTTATATTTGAAAATGCTTTGGCAATACACTGTGATAATTGTCATGCCAATAAAGCACACTTGAATTGAATTGAATTGAATTGACTGTGTGTGTGTGTGTGTGTGTGTGTGTGTGAGTGAGAGAGAAAGAGAAATAATGTGTGTGTGTGTGTGTGTGTGTGTGTGTGTGTGTGTGTGTGTGAGAGAGAGAGAGAGAGAGAGAGAGAGAGAGAGAGAAAGAGTGTGTGTGTGTGTGTGTGTGAGAGAGAGAGAGAGAAAGAGTGTGTGTGTGTGTGAGAGAGAGAGAAAGAGTGTGTGTGTTTGTGTGTGATAGAGAGAGAAAGAGAGTGATTCAGGTAAACCCTACATTATGAGGACAAAATGTCCCCACAAATATCTGAAATCCCAAATTTTTGGTCCCCATGAGGAGAACGGCTTATAATTCATCCTAAATTATTTTATTAAATTTTTTTTGAACATGTAAGACTTTAGAGTTTAGTTTTTTGGTTGGTTAGTGTAGAGAGAGAGAAGATACAGACTACACAGAATAAAACCATTACACCTGTGGAGAGTCCCCGCAAAACATGTGAGGTGTGTTAATGTGTATTTGTAAAGTGCGCTGTGTTCACTGTTTCCTCCGTTCACAGAGTCCGGCCTCGTCGGCTCAAGCGCCTGCCTGCCGCTGGAGAAGCGTTCGCTGGGAAATCGATGCCGCTACACTGCTATTAGAACGAGATTAATTGCAAATAAAAGAGGATTTATCACTGCTGGCGGTATGTAGATGAGCACTGGTGCATTCTGGGTAATGAGCTGAGGGGATGGCACTATCCATTTCACACACACACATGTGCCTCCGTTACAAAACCTGGAGAGATGCTTTTTAAGGGAGTTTAATAAGGATTTCTTTGGTCACTTTCTAGGGCATAAATATAATTAACCCTATAAAGTCTGCTATATTATAATTGATACATGAATTCTCAATTCTATTGCACATTTGGATTTTATGCCCATGTAAAGTATTGCTATCCTCCTTTAGAAGTGTGACTCCCTAGTTTTTGGGGCAGATACAGATTGGGAAGACTTGTAATGGGAGCAAATCCCGGAAGAGAGGCCTTGAATGGGAAGTAAAGTCTTGGATCTCTGTTTGTTTTCGCTGGAGTGGAGCTCCTCGCTGAATAGTTTGGCGGCGGTGGAGGAAGTGGAGCTGCTTTATTCTGTTCTGCTACATCTGAGATAGAAATAACAATCCGTCTGAGGAAAGGGATAAATTGTGTTTGATACAATTAATGTGAATGATCCAGACGTCCAGAAAGAAACGCTCCTCCAGATCCTGTCAGGTCTCGCGCTGGGATAGACAGTCTTATCACACATGCAAGTGAGAGTGATGGAAGCTTGTTGATGTCAGACGCAAAATAAAATAATTGCAGTTTTTTATCTCACAACTTTGAGTTTGCATCTCCGAATTCTGTTTTTGTTTCCACAACAGAATAAAAAAAATATTTTTACCTCATAATTCGTCCTTTTTATCTTGCGGTCACACATTTACATAAGCAATATTATGAAAAATTGTTTTATAAAGTATCTTTCCTGTGTCTCAAACAGTAGAGAGTACCGCTTGCAACGCCAAGGTCATGAGTTTGATTCCCAGGAAAAGAAAGAGCTGATTAGAATGTCAATGTGTTTCTTGAATGCAAGTCACTTTGGATAAAAGCGTCTGAAAAATGCATAAGTTTTCTTCTCAGAATTACAAGATATAGACTCAGAATTGAGAAATATAAGCTTGAAGTTTTAAGTTTATTTCTTGCAATTCTGAGGAAAAATGGTCAGAATTGTGAGATAAAAGATGCAACCCTTTGATTTATTGGAGGAAACGAGCTTACCTACATTTCTCCAACTGTTTTAACTCAGAATATTTCTTGATGCTTTTCTCTAGCAGGCCCTTTCCCTTTGTAATCAAAGTATGAGCGTGTTTCTGAAGTTTGAGTGCTGAGAAGTGAAGTTAGTAATCAGAAAGCGCCGCTCGGCCGTACGAGAGCTGCTGCTTTAAAAGCCTTCTGGGTAAAACATATCTGACAGCCATGAGGCGCGTCACCCTCAGCAGAACATTACAGAGAGAATGATAAATGAACAGATCTCCAGTGCAGGAGTGAATATTACCCCCACAGTCCAGCGGCGGGACGCCAGCCCAGAATTGATTATTCTCTGTTTGTATGTGCGGCCGGGGACAAATGCATATAAAGGAGCTTCTGTGTTGTGCCATTGATTCCTCCCTGCGGAGCCGCATTTCATTTGCCTGGATGTTTTTAATGCACTCGTTTTTTTTGTTTGCTGTAACGGCATCTTGTTTGTTGCTGTGATGAGGAGACGCCGCTGAGCACTTCGTCATTTCCCAATTGGCTTCCTTAAAATATAGCACAATGTCTGTGTGTTTTGCTCCAGGTTGTGTCGAGGTCCGGATCGCTCTTGGCTAATGAGACCCGCCAGCCAGAAGAGCACAAACAACAGACATGGGGAACCTTTCGCACTAAACAATGTTTTTTTTAGGATTGAGTGCAACAGTCAGATTGAAAAAACTTAAGCTCCACCCACTTCCACAATGCAGCATGAATGTCTTGCTAAGCTCCGCCTACTTCCTTAATGCAGCATGAACTACTTTCGTAAAGCTTGCTAAGCTCCGCCCACTTCCGTATGCTTGCTAAGCTCACACTTTCACCATCGTTTTTAATCTGCCCTTCGCAGTGCTTCATGGGATTGCAGTTCTTTCTAACTACAGTGGAGTTCACTTATCTCGACTCACGGTTAACTCGCCAATCCTATTACGTCGACGTTTTTGAAGTGGAACCATCAAACTCCCTATTTGTCTTAGCATTTTCTTTTCGGTAATGCCGATTCTTTTATGTCGCCGAACCCTAATATCTCGAGCACAAAATAGGGACAAATTCGCCGCTTCACATGGTTATCTCGTGAGTAATGATGGTACCTAGTTCACTCCGCATGCGCTGAGTTTGCATTGCACATGGATCGCGGTCCATTTAGTCGCTCTGTCAGTGACGTTTCTTTCACAGCGCCGCGCAGCACTCTCTGAAGTGAAAGCACATATCGTTCTTACGCTTCTCAACGAGCAGTGAGTGCTGCCGTGGGTCCCACCCCATCCCAAAGCCTCATCCGCTTCTGTGTGCACATAAAGCCCGCCTTCTCTGATTTGATTGGTTTTCTCAAATATTTTGACATTGGTCGTAAAACGAGCGGTTGCCAACCAATGAGTATGAGGCTTAGATAAACACACACACACACACCCCTGCTTCTGTTCTGACGTGTGCTCTGCTCAGCGCCGCTGCGGATTGAAGAGCCCGGTTGTTAAAAGACGGCGTGATGACCTCACGAATATGTTGTGACTGTTTACGCTGTGAGGGAAATTGTGTTTGCAATGTTGGAGAATATAATTAAAGGTTTGTATGGAGAATGGAAGGTGGTTTATATTATATACTGGTAAATCTCTGCGGTTAGTTGGTGCTCATATCCCTTTTGTTCTTAGCAAACATATACAGTGTATGTACATTTATATAGCATGCCGATCGCTTCATCAAATAAATCGCCATATTGGCTGTCGGTTATCTCGATCATCGGTTATCTCAATGCTTTTTTGCAACCCCCGAGGCGTCCACATAACCGGATTCCACTGTAACTCGAAATATCAATAAAAACCTATAACAGTATCTCAATGATAGCTATTAAAATAACACTGTTGTGCAGCCATAAATTTATATAATACTGCGCCATGACCAGTGTGACAAATCAATGTAAAATCAGATGCAATCTTTAACATTTCTTTACACTTTTTTTTTAGATTCAACTGTCAAAACCAAACCATATTTGGCTGAATTAGAGATGCTTTGCTGTGATGATCCACCACTCTATTTGAATAATAATGTATGTTATTTTGATTTTTGGCTCTGATGTTCTTGTTCAATGGCTGCAGTTGTTCTGGCTCTGTTTGTTATGTGCGGCGCGAGTCCTGGAGAAATGGCATCTCTGCGTTCTCCGGCTGCTGTTCCTTCTGTGTGGATGAATTTAGTTTCACTTGGCTGCCAAACGCACGATAAAATCCATGAGCAGGTGCGTTTCCACTCTGATATCAGATACAGTGGTGAGATCTCAGGAGCGCTGCTAATAAACCTGACACACACACACTCAGACACACACACACACACTCACACTCACACACTCAGACACACACTCGGGCTTATCTGAGCGGATATGACAGGAAAATACTCTGCAGTGTAATGGAATAAGTAAAGTTTTGTTATTCTGGGGAGAGATAGGCTTTGTGATTAATTAAATCTCTCTCTCTCTTTCTGAAGTGACTGTGAAGAATAATGTATATATATATATATATATATATATATGAGTCTTCTGAACTTCTGTTTTCCTGTCCGTCTGTTGAAATTCATTTGAATTTGGTTTTGTAATTCTCTGTTTTAATCTGGCAACATCTTTTCTTTTCATTTTCTTGAACTCTTGGATTCAGCAACACTAAGTTGAAGCAGCTGGTTCGGCCGATTTGATTTTACTCTAAAATAAAGGCAGCAACTGAACTGAAGGTTTTAAGATGAACGCCGCTCTATATTCGCAAATGTTAAAATCACAACTTGGAATGGAAACTGTTGACTCAAATCTGACAGAGCAGAGCCGGTCGTGCTTTTATAAGTTATTAATGAGGATGTACTTGACTGAAGCAATAACAGGTTATCATCTGCATATGAACACACTGCAAAACTCCCACCTGATTAAAATCCCTTTGAACGGGAGCCAAACGCTCCATAAACAAGGACAGAAAGAGAATAATCTCACCGGCACGCTCTTGCAATGCTAATGGTCTGGAAACGCTGACCTCTGACCTTTAATACGACGTTAGAGAGCATCTGACGGTAATTTCCTTCAGGCTCGATCCGTCACAAACCCCAGGGATGCTTCGGGTTTCTCTAGAAGTGAAGTTGGTCTGATTAGTTTTCCATTGATGAAGCTTTGGGAGCCTAAAGCAAAACTTAATTTAATTTACACGAATGTATATTTTCAGTTTCATGTCTACAAAGCATTTTAAAATGCTTGAAAGCTGTTTGGTTCAGTGTTATAATTGCACTATTGTGCTTTTCTAAGCAATTGGATTTTCCCCAGCTAGACGATTCAATGCAAAACAATCTCATAAAACACTGACGGAGGAACACAAGCCACAAAAACCCTGGAGCGCGACTAAAGTCAAGCGTTCTGTCTTCAGATCCATCAAGTTTCTGTGGCATCGGAGGGTCAAAGCTGCTCGTTTGCTTCTGTTACGAGAGATACGGTTTCATGCTTCATGTGTGAAAACCCTTCAGAAGGAAAGAAAGATTATAGGCTGGAAAATTAATATTCAAGATGCATGCAATAAAATGCCCTTTTGTTGCACATGAATGCTTTTAAAAAGGGCTTTTTTCCACTTATAATGTTAGTCAAGGACTCAGAAACCCTTTTTTTGCGCCTGCTTTCCGAGAGCCAGTGCAGGGATGTTCGAATGTTTGAGTTGCTAGGATACGGACTGTCAATCATGAACTCCCTCATTAAGTATTGATGTGTGGAGAGGTTGAGAATACAGTATGAAGACCGGAGGACAGGAGTCGTGCCGCAGGTTTCCTTTGCTTCTGCTGCTGTTTATCTGCGTCTTAAGCTCTTTGTCTGAATTAGTAATGAAACACAGTTTAATGCACCACTGACTTTCTATTAGTTGTGCTGTTTTCAGCCTCTCCGCTAATAAAGCCTCGTGTTTGATCAGATAAACATCCTCTCAGAGTGCAGTCAATGCGGATCCTTCGCTCCTGTAGAGCATCTGTTACTGGAGGAACAGCAGGAGAGTCAACTTTAATCTGATCTGCAACTCTACCGGCTTAACTTTACACTTTTAAGGCTTTACATTGTGACAGAAACTGTTGAGATACTAGTCTGCTGTATTCACTGAAAAAAAACAAGATTTACAATTTATTAATTTCAGTGCATGCGTGTGTGTGTGAGCACGTGTGTGCGAGTGAGTGTGTGTGTGAACTCTGGATGTTACACAATGGCAAGTTACTGAACCTGACAACAAAAGCAATCATAAAACTGGAAAACAGTGAAAAATCAACCTTATTAATGATTCATGTTCCCTATGATTGGGAACACCAGTATCAGAAAAGTTGATTGGCTTTTGCTTTATTTTATAACGTGGCTATTTTCACTTGAATTCAGTGCTAATATAGAATTTACTTTGTTTTTTGAATTCTTGCCTGAACTAGTGTTCATTTTCTCTGTAGTTTTCGCTTCAGCACTGAATCATTATTAATCATGTAAATCGAAATGCATGCACTTCACTGCTATATTTGCATATATTATGCATACAAATGTCCAGAGGAACTGCTGTCCCACAATGCCAAGCGTTCAGTTTTCACTGAGCAACCAGTCACAGAGTCTGTGTGTGTGAGAGAAAGAGTGTGTATGAGAGAGTGTATGTGTGTGTCTGTGTGTGTGAGTGTGTATGGGAGAGAGAGTGTCTCCCAGTCGCTTTCTTTCTCTCTGGCTGTGTTTTTCTGGAAGGCTCCAGGTCTGTGAGTGTGTGGGTGATCTGAGTCGGGTCTGTTGGGTGAGTAGTTTCGACAGGTCTGAAACGCCCCGTCTGAGAGCTGCGAGCGCTTGATTAAACGCCACCAGCGGGAGTTTGAGCGGCGCGCGGACGGCCAATCACACGACGAGCTGCGCTTTATCAGAGACACTGCCGACAGCACTAATAATCAGCATTCATCGCGTGTTTGCTTTAATGTTTCAGGGAATTTGATGATGTTTCATCAGCAGAACTGAATTGAGTCTTAACCACGACCGCTTCCCATTTCTTGCGCTTTCTGTCTGTTTCTCTGAGTTTAATTGCCTTTGAACGCGCGCTCCTGCAATTATGCTGTCAGACGCTCACGGCCCCCACGGACTCCCTCTCTCTCTTTCTCCTTCTCTCTCTCTCTCTCTCTCTGAAATCACACTGAATGCACTTATTTCAGTCTGTGGAAAAGCGTGGCTGTCCAAAACATTTTGCCATTAGTGCGATTATCTGAAGAAGCATCTGCTCGTCTCTCTGTAGATGCAGGTAATTCCCATCATGTAAATGTGCTGTCAGTCGTTTACTGGGTTAGCTCGCGCTGCTGTCAGCGTTTTGATGACAGATAGAGTCGGTTATGTAGAGTTAAAGGGCTCATATCATAGAGTTTTCTATCATTATTTTCCTGAGGTTCACTTGTCAAGGTTTCTTGTTATAGGGCTGATGGGCTCCTTCACCCAAAAATGAAAATCATCCCATAAATTACTCATCATCAGGCATTCTAGGTATACATTACTTTCTTCCTTCAGCCAAACAAAATCAGAGTTTTATAAATCCTGGCTCTTATCTTTATAATAGGAGAGAATGAAGCCGAGTCAGAGGTCACTGTTACTGGAAGCCAGTGATTATAGTTTATAAAGATATATATATATATGCCGTATGGATTTCTTTTATGATTGATGGATGTGCTTTTTTGCGTCTTTAAAATTTCAGGTACCATTCAATTATAGTGCAATTAATTATTGAATGAAACAATTGTTATTAGATTACTTTTAGCCCTTTGTGAAAGGTTTCTTCTGTTGACCAGAGGAGAGGAGTGACCGCTGAGACACAGGTTTTTATTATCAGCTCCACACACATGACTGCACACTCTCATTGGTATATCTGTGTTTTCATTGCTGTGATTCATGGCCGTTTGGCCTCTGTGTCGTTATTCTGAGACTGAGGGAACAAACCAGAGTACAGAACATCACCATCATCATGTGTCTGTGACCCCAAGTGATCCAGACCATCTCCTCCCACTGGTGAGTTTGTGTGTGTGTGTGTGTGAGTGAGAGAGAGAGAGAGAGAGTGTGTGTGTGTGTGTGTGTGTGTGTGTGTGTGTTGATTTTTGATTCTGCTCAACGGAGAAACTCCGTTCAGGATTCTCATATCTGCTGCTGTGTCTCAGTCTGTGTCCCAGTTCACATGCTTATTCTCCACTGCTTGTTTATTTGTGAGTATATAGTATGACTAGTATACTTCTGGGAAAAAATAGCAAACAAATTTTTTTTTTCTGGGCCGCTTTCCCAGCTAATAAACATTTGCACAAAAAATGTTCCTATCAAATTTTCCTATGCCATGAAAATGTTATTTCAGAATGTTTTAAAACAAGTAACATTTAAAAATGTTAGATGAATGTCCAACTAAAAATGTTTCAGAAAAAACTGTGCTAACCTTTTAAGAACGTTGTTAAAGACCAGATCACTTTTCTGTCAATGTTAATGGAAAAATGTTTCTTGATAGCTTGCCAGAATATTCCCTGTTAACTGGGTGACGCTGTTTAGTGTACTATGATTTGTGTCGCACTAATCTTGTGTGTTAATTAAGATCAGATAGTTGCTCTGCATCTGTCCAGACAAACACCTTCACTGCATCCCAAAACAAACACTTCCCGATTATATCGAAGGCACAAAGTTCCCGGATGACCTTCTAAAGAAATACCTTGAGATGCGAGCATAATCCGTTCCAGGACGAGCTCGTAACTCGAGTTGCTTGTATCTCAAATAATTTTTCCCCATAAGAAATAACAGAAAAAAACAATCCGTTCCATCCCTCCAAAAATGAGTATAGAGATGCGTACGAATCGACTATGGCGGAAAATCCATGCCAACAAGTAACGAGCGCGAAACTGATGTTTGCGCGCACGTAAATTACGTCCGCGAGCAGATAACAGATCGACACGTGAAAAATGGGAGCCTGCGAGCTCATTTTAATCCCTCGCGTGCATTTCATCTGCACGCAATACACACGCATGACATCTCATCTGCAGTAATATGCGCTCCATCTTCTCTCGACTGCTGTTTTTACTCATGCTATAACACTTTTATTTTAGTGGAGGAACACGGCGTCATGGGCTCCAAGTGCTCCTAGCGTTGGCGTCTGTAAGCTGCTCGTATCTCAAATATTTACTCGTATCTTAAAGCAAAAATTAGCTTGAAGGCTTGCTCATATCTCAGAATACTCGTATGTCGGGACGCTCGTATTTTCCTTTGAGGATTTTTCAATAGACACTTTATTATCCCATGAGGCCACAGCAGAGGATCTGTGGATGGCAGTAAAGCGACTGGTAGGAGAGTGTTGTGTGTCCCGATTGCATTCATACTATATAGAATATTTATATTTTTTAATGGCCTTGAATGAAGTTCAAAATCAAATCTGCAGGTCAGATTATATGTCAGACGGGTGACTTCACACGGTGATTTACTGTATGCAAGGCTGGTGTCTTAGATGTTGTTCTCCATTGCACTCTTTCATTGGTTTAAAAGCAGATAAACCGGTGCTTTTATACGCGACATCACGGTGCAGCAATTACAGCTATTCAGAGACACAAAGCCAACAATCGCAGGACATTTACATATCTAAGGTTTACAGCGGCAATTACTTCAAGAGGCTCACAAGAGCTCCCACCTGGATTCAATCCCAAACAACACCTTGAAGAAGAAACCCCAAACCCAGAGAAGAGAGTCCCGCGCCAGCAGACGGAAATACGCTCCCATAGCGCCACCAGGGGGTGAGGGGAAAGGGGAACGTTTGCGGAAAAGTCTCTCACCCCCAGGAATCGGACGTGTGTCTCTAGTTTCAGAAGATCAGATGTTTTTATAGCTCAATACATCAATCGCGAAGATAGTGTGGGTCGATCACGTGGAATTAACAAAGTAGACATCCATCCTCACTGGGAAATGTGTCCGTTGATTGACATACAGGGCAGCCTGTCTGACCTCTGACCTTTTCTGACACATGGGTCAATGGCGCAAATATTCAAAAAGAATATATATTTTTATATTTAATATATGGTTATACGAAATGGAAACCTTAAGAGAAAATTTCTCTTAAGTGAATTATTTTGCAGACATTATAAGAATGTTACTTTTGAACGTTCTGAAACATTTCTAAAACATCAGCGAATGTTCTGAGAACATTATTAAAGACCAGATAACTGTTAAGAAACGTTCTGTAAGAAAACTTGCTTTTGTTCTGATTGTAAAGTGTGTTTTTGTGAAGTTCTGTTGAAGGCTGGGATCCGTTTGCTGGACGCCAATGAAAACAGCTCGTTTACTGGAACGACAGTCTCTGAATTCCTGCGAATGAAAACACTTGAGAATGTTTTCATGCAGCACTAGATGTCTTAAAAACAGTACAGATCTCTCACAAATCAACTAAACATGAAAAACCTTCTCGTTAGAGGCATGAGATTTCAGTTTTAGTTAATGATGATGACCTTTAATGTAGGGCTGATCCGGACGAAAAACCTGCTGCTGATGAACTTGAGAAAGACAGAAAACAGATGAAACTGACAGATCGTCTTCGAGTTTAATGACTTCCAGATAAAACACACACATTCCAGCCTGTCAAAGAGGGAGGAGAAAAAGGTAGTATGTTGAAGGACGAGGGACAACAGGATGGGGCCCGTCTCTCTCTCTCTCTCTCTCTCTCTCTCTCTCTCTCTCTCTCTCTCTCTCTCTCTCTCTCTCTCTCTCACACACACACACACACGCTCTCTCTGTCTCTCTCTTTCTTACACACACACACACACACAAACACTCTGTCTGTCTCTCCCTCTCTCTCACACACACACACACTGTCTCTCTTTCTCACACACACTCTCTCATACACACACTCTCACTCTCTCACAAACACACACACACTCTCTCTCTCACACTCACACACTCTGTCTCTAACACACTCTGTCTCCCTCTCTCTGTCTGTCTGTGAGCTTCTGTTTATTTACCGTCAGATGAGTTATAGCAGAATGACGGTCCTCTGGATTCTGTCGGTGTCTGCGCTGATGTGTCACATGTCCATCACGGCGTCTCTGCACTGGAGGAAAGGTAGGACACTCACACTCCACACTGGATCATATCACTCACTGTTCAGAGAAACCATGAACTTGGGCTTAAAATCAGATTGAAAAGGTGCTGATTTGGATTCCCTGCTCTGATTTCTGATTAGATTTGTGGACATTATGTTTGTATTGCGCTATACAAACATCTGAGAAATGAATAAAAACTATGAAATGTTGCCTGAGCTGTGAAAGAGAAACATGTTTTGCTGTCAGAATCCATTACAGCTGAATATGTGGTTATTATCATTATCTTATAACTTTATCCACATATAATGGAAAAGCACTGTGAACTTTTGAAACGATACGTTTGGCCATTGAATTTTAAATGCAAAGAAAGAGCATTTCTCTCTGAGACTGTAGGAAATTAATGTGAAGTATTTTAACTGTGAAATGATGATTAGTTAGTGGTGTGTTGAAAGGGGAGGGTCATTTCCCAAACACACTGGAAGCGCTCAACCAATCACAACACACCGATCTAGCCGACGAATCAGAGCACAGTGTGCTTTTCAGAAGGAGGGGCTTCATAGAGACAGGAACTAAACAGAGCGTTTCTGACAGACTGGGAAGAGACGAGCCGCAACAATGAGAATATGGGGAAATAATCAATATTCAAGCAGGAAAACCTGCTCTAGTGGAGACAAACTGTGAAATATTATTAAAATATTAATAGCTAAAGCTTATAATAATTAAAAACTAATAAAATGACAAACAAATTGATGCAGAAATAATAAATCAAATGATTTTATGTATAAGTAAATAATAAAATGGAATATAAAACCATGAATGGTTAATTCAATTTGTAATTAATAATCAGATTTAATCATAATAAATAATAAGAAACAAGTCCTCAACCGAAAATCTGTTCCAACCTACACTTAATTGCATGTAACTTCCACGGTGGGTCGTTCTGCTTGAATCTAGTTATAATATCTATAAAGCAGACGTGTTGTACACTTGAACAAGAAAGATCAAATTTAAGACTGCAATAATAATCTGATAGGAATGCAATTTAATATAATTCGGTATGATTCAGGAATTTCCCCCTTGGTATATTTTCTTTCAGAACAGAAAACAAAATTACTGTTTTAACACTGACTAACCCAACGTTGGGTTGTATTGAGCCAGAGCTGAGACAGGAAAACTACCCAGCACCAGGGTAAAAATAATAAAAACAATAACCCAATAAAATGACCCAACAACCGGTGAATTCAGCATTTGGGTTAAAGAAAAACAACCCAGCTTTTTTTTTTAGGAGGGTAGTGTTTCAATAATAGCCTGCTAAAATAACGGTGGTTTTCCAGAGGAATGAACCCAGCGCTCAGGAATGATGGATGGTTTGTGGGATCATGTGAAGTGTTTATAATGTGGGATTGGTGACCTTGTGCTTTTACAGTTGGATCTGTGGAAACGAGCCGATAACGTCTCGCCGGTGGCTCTGAGTCTCCGTATATCTGCTCTGACATGCCATTATATTCCTCTGCGCTCAGATCCGTCCAAGAGCAGCAGGCCGAGCCACAACTGCCTGTGTTTGGACTGAAAGCCAAGCGTTTCTCTCTCTGTCTCTCTCTCTCTCTCTAGAGAACAGAGATGTTCCAGTACTTGAGCGCCTCTCTGAGGGACGTTTTCACCTCACAAGTCCTTTAATCAGAGGAAAGTGCTAATGACACCCGGTGTTACTGTGATAAACAAATAAAGGACATGCATTTGCTCTTTGCAACGTCACGGCTAACAGAAAACTTTCCCGTTAAGTATGAGAATTGTATTAAACCTAGAAAGAACTTAAAAAAACTTTTGACCAACTTCTCAATACTGTTGACCAATTTCTGTGATTAAAGCTGAATTTATTAGATCATAAATCCAGTAAAATAGTGAAATATTATATCGATGTAAAACAGCTGTTTTCTATGTGAATATCTAGTAAATTGTAATTCCTGTGATTAAAGCTGTATTTTCAGCATCATTACTCCAGTCTTCAGTGTCACATGATCCTTCACAAATCACTCTGAGATGATGATTTGATGCTCAACAAACATTTATGATTATTATCAGTGTTGAACACAGTTGTGCTGCTGGATAATGTGTGAGAGTGTGTGTGTAGCTACTTTATGTATTCTTATTTTTGAAGACTTATACTAACTACTTTGCCTTTCATTTCTGAATATCTATCAGATGCACCTATAAAGTCCTTGTATGAAAAACAGTGGGGTGTAAATTTTAGTGAAGTGACATCATCGCTCACGTCTGCAGGCTTCGGCCCAGTCACAATACACACAGTGTTCATGAGGTTTTAAGATTTAGAGCAGGAGGATGAAGTTTGTGAAAGATGATCGTCACACATCTGCATCTGATCGGACCAGCTGTGGAATGCTTGTGATGTCGGCGACATCCTGAGCCAATCCAGCGTGACCCTTCAGCTTCAAATGTGTCTAAGTTCGTTGTTTCTGTTCCCTCGTTAACTGATTGGTTGTTGAATGACGAATGACACATCCGTCCTATTTCAAATACATCATGTTTCTGCATTATTTGTAGACCTACGCGACTCCGATTCCCATATGTTTTCTGCAACAGTGCATCACAGATGCAGCTCCATCAGATCCATGTCTTTTTCGGCTAAAGGCCTGTAATGCAGATGTTGAACACAGCTGTTTTGATGGAACGAGACCAATATATCTCAGAGAAAGGCGCCTTGCTGTCAGTCTTCCACTGACATGCTCATGAACAGCCAATCAGACGCAGACGTGCAGCTGTTGAGCACATGTGCTGCCACAATATCCCAGTGCTTGTTACTGGATATTAAAGTCCCACTGGTCTTGAAATGCACAGCATTATTCAATGCGTTGATGTGATTTCAACTGAAAGAGGAAGTGTCGGGGGGGTGGGGGGGTATATCCAGCAGCTCCTCCCCTTTTTTAAACCGCCAATAGCGTTGAGTTTCTATCACAGCTCAGAGCCGTTGAGCTTTTGCCACAGTTTCCTCATGATCTCCGTTCACCAAGTACAAAAGTGAACGATTTCAGCTGCAGCTTCAGCCTCTGTTTATAATGTAGGGGGCGGAGCTTCAGATTCTAGAGAGCGTTTGATTGGACAGAAAATCTGATGAGAATCTGAAGTGCAGAGTGATGTCATCAAAGTCACTGATCCTTATTGGAGGAAGTGAGAGAGTTGAGGTGAAGTTTTGAGTTTGCAATAATTCATTGTTTTTTTCTTTTGTTCACATTCGGGTTTATGTTGTTAAATGAGTGTTTATTGCATTATTTTATCATTATTTAGCATAATTGCATTATTTTGTATATTAGTATTTACCTCAACTTGTGATGTTAGTACATTATAAAGGTAAAGTGTGTCAGTACCACATTACCCATGATGCTCTCTTTCTGTTAGCTCTTTACCCATCAGCCTTCAGAGTGAAACGAGGGACGCCTGCCTTTCTCAACCCCTCGTTTCACAAATCTGTGGAAGACGCCAACCTTCTCTATGAGGTGATATTTACCCACGTGAAACAATATTTGATATCAAATTCAGACATAATCTTTCAAAGCAGCTTTACACACACACACAGCAGCTTTACAGGGCATGCTAGTTTCTTCAAGAGAGTTTGAAATTTGACATTAAATAGCGTTTGCAAACCAAGAAAAGATACAAAACTATATTCTAAGAGCATTTTTTTGTTATGAAAATGTTATTTCTGAATCTCCACTTAACATTTGTTTTATCGTTTTTTTCTTGGTTATACAAATGCTAAGCGAACATTCAATTTTGCAAATATTGTGTAAACATTACTTTTGTAACATTTAAAAAATGTTAGAAAAAATGAATCACATCTCGCATCTCTCAACAATCTTTCAACCACAAGCTTGTAATATGAGCTCAAACGTCTCATCAGTTTCTAAAAACCTCTGCATTTACTCATTCAGAACTTTTTTTATTTCCAACAAGACATTTTAGGAGAATCTAAGGTTTGCTGAGCAATGAAACTGTCCTCTGTGTTGTTTATCTGCGGTGTTTAATGTGTTTTCAACATCGTTTGCTGAATGAAGGAAGCGATCGATAGCTCAGTTCTTATTATCTCCTCATACACTTTGAGTTTATTCAGTTATTGAGTTGTGCTGAGCTCTGCAATCTCTCCAGTTGTCAGACCCATCAGCTGCTCCATACTGAGAGATAAACAAGATCTCCATTTAGATTCAATACTAAAAAACAAAAAGACTTATTAATATTCTAGCGGTGCGAGTCTGCGTGACTCCGGCTGATATCAGACGCCAAACGGAAGCCTGATGATCGACCTCATCACACGCTAAACACAGATTGAACAAGACATCAGACTGAACTCTCATCACATATTCATCATCCATAACAGCTGTTTTATTGAGTCTGTCACTGAATCAATGCGAATCAGGAGTTACTTTTAAATTGCAGTTTGAAAGACTGTTCAATATTCAGGAATAGTATCACTTTGACAGCATTGACACTATCAGATTGATCTCAATAATGACACTATTGTCTTCCGTAGAGCTGCTTCATAACTGAATCATTTGCTTTATTTAATTGATCAACTTTGCAACATTGACATTATTGAACTGAACTGAATCAACACTTAAATAAATTACCCTGAATAATATTGTGTTCTGCTCATATCTGACACAACACATTTTCAGAGCAAACGTTAATCCAGGAACATTAGTAGAACATTTGTTCAGAGTTATAATAATGTTCTCAAAAACCGTCATACCTCAAACGTTTCAGCTGGACGTTCGTTTAATGTTAAATGTTACGGCTAATGTTCAGAGAACATTCAAAGGTAACGTTTACATAATGCTTGAAGAATGACAATGCAACGTTCCCTTAAATTTCATATAGCCAAGAAAAAACATTAACATTCAGAAGTAACGTTATCATAATTTAATGGGAGCAGAAGCAAAACATTCTTTTTTGTTAGCTAGGCTTAGAGCCAAAATTTTATTTATTTCATAATTAAAGAACTTTGCAACATTAATCCATCAAACTTGGTACGTTCTGGCAAGATTCTCTCAATGCTATGAACAAATGAGTTTTCTTAAAGAACAAAACGTTATTTATACATGCATGGAACAATCTTTTTCCTGAAACATTCATCTAATGTTTGTTTTTAAATGTTCCAGCTACTCTTAGAAAAATACATTCTGAGTACATTTTGCTTTCATTTCAAAGTTGTGAAAACATTACAGGTGTTGGTCATATTATTAGAATATCATCAGAAAGTTGATGTTTCACTAATTCCATTCAAAAAGTGAAACTTGTATATTATATTCATTACAAACAGACTGATATATTTCAAATGTTTATTTCTTTTAATTTTGATGATTATAACTGACAACTAAGGAAAATCCCAAACTCAGCATCTCGTAAAATTAGAATATTGTGAAAAGGTTCAATATTGAAGACACCTGTTGCCACACTCTAATCAGCTACTTAACTCAAAACACCTGCAAAGGCCTTTAAATGGTCTCTCAGTCTAGTTCTGTAGGCTAAACATGAGGAAGACTGCTGACTTGACAGTTGTCCAAAAGACGACCATTGACACCTTTCACAAGGAGGCCAAGACACAAAAGGTCGTTGCAAAAGGGGCTGGCTGTTCACAGAGTTCTGTGTCCAAGCACATTAATAGAAAGGTGAAGGGAAGGAAAAGATGTGGTAGAAAAAGTGTACAAGCAATAGGGATAACCTCACTATGGAGAGGATTGTGAAACAAAACCCATTCAGAAATGTGGGGGAGATTAAAAAAATGTAGGCAATTTACAGTTAAGACCCGAGGACCAGATATAAATGAAGACCAGGAGTCAGAAGTCTGTAGAAGAAGTCTATAGAAGAAATTTTAGTGAAGTTTTAGTTTGCAGTTTCATCAGCAGAAGCTTCAGGTCTCACAAGGAGTTTGTAGGCCGCCCCAAATACAATAACATCAATTATACTCTAACAGAGGCAACTAACTACGTCATTGATGACGGTTAAATTCTGATTGGCTAAGAAAGAAAGAAAAAAAGAAAGAAATATAAACAAAACTAGTAATTTTCCACACAAGAGCAGACAGTCTGAAGCATATCTACGTTGATCACATGGTTGACGGGTTAGTGATGTGGTTTGTCGAGAACAACAAGTAATTCCGTCTCCTTATGGTGTCAGTTAATCACCTCACCAATACAGACCATTTTAACATACACACAGATACACAGCTTCTCCAAGGCTGAACTCGGCTCAGGCTCCAACTATCAACAGAAAGACTCTCAAAACATTCTGATAACATGTTCTATCTGGTGAGACGTGCAGACAATATTCATCACTATTCTATGGAAAACTACAAAAAAAGCAAAGAAAGGCTTTCAAATAAGAAAAAGAAAATTATATAAGCGGCAATGAATTTCCAAATCGTCACACAAAGAGTGGACTGCAGCTGGAGTCAGCGCTTCAAAAACCACTACACGCAGACGTATGCAAGACATGGGTTTCAGCTGTCGCATTCCTTGTGTCAAGCCACTCTTGAACAACAGACAGAATTGTCTCGCCTGGGCTAAAGACAAAAAGGACTGGACTGCTGCTGAATGGTCCAAAGTTATGTTCTCTGAAAGTAAAATTTGCATTTCCTTTGAAAATCAGGTCTCAGAGTCTGGAGGAAGAGAGGAGAGGCACGCAATCCATGTTGCTTGAGGTCCAGTCTAAAGTTTCCACAGTCAGCGATGGTTTGGGGGTTCGTGTCATCTGCTGCTGTTGGTCCACTGTGTTTTCTGAGGTCCAAGGTCAACGCAGCCGTATACCAGGATGTTTTAGAGCACTTCATGCTTCCTGCTGCTGACCAACTTTATGGAGATGCAGGTTTCATTTTCCAATAGGACTTGGCACCTGCACACACTGCCAAAGAAACCAGTACCTTGATACCATGGTATCCCTGTTCTTAACTGGCCAGCAAACTCTCCTGACCTTAACTCCATAGAAAATCTATGAGGTATTGTGAAGAGGATGATGCGAAATGCCAGACCCAACAATGCAGAAGAGCTGAAGGCCACTATTAGAGCAACCTGGGCTTTTGTATTGAGTGCTGGACATGCTCATACTTTTCAGTTGGCCAAGATTTGTAAAAAAAATCCTTTCTTTGTATTGGTCTTAAGTAATATTATAATTTTCTGAGATACTGAGTTTAAGATTTTCCTTAGTTGTCAGTTATAAATCCATCAAAATTAAAAGAAATAAACATTTGAAATGTATCAGTCTGCGTGTAATGAATGAATATAATATACAAGTTTCACTTTTTGAATGGAATTAGTGAAATCAACTTTTTGATGATATTCTAATTATGACAAACACCTATATTTCTGGATGTTCCCTTGACATTCAAAACATCCAGTTGTTTCCTGGTTATGTGGACGTTAAGGGAAAGTTACATTGTATCATTCTTCAAACATTATGAGAATGTTACATTGTGTCATTGTCCAAACATTATGCGAACGTTACTTTTGAACTTATAAAAAACCTCAGACGACTGCAAATAAAACATTTCAGTAACACTTTCAATAAATGTATAAATAACATTAATAAAGAGCATTATTAAAGATCAGATCATTTTGAATTAATGTTATCGGAAGAACGTTTGTATATTTGTGTTGAGAGAACGTTGCCAGGACGTTGCCTGCTCGTTGGGATTATACTTGTTACTTATTAATGTTCTCTGAAATTCTAAATTAGAATGTTTCCGTAACGTTTGAATAACCACGTTCTGAAGAGAATATGTATACCGTGTACACACATTAGAAGCAAAACATTCTTAGAAGGTATTTTTGTTTTCTTCTGTGAAGCAGGTTTGAAACTTTTTCCCCCCACTTTTTGGTGGTCTTGTTTTGCAGGTGTTGTTGTCGGGCGCGTACATGGATGCGGCACACGGAACGCTCCATGTATCTGATCAGGAACTGGCGTCCATGAGGAAGCTGGAGGTTCTAGAGGTCCTGTGTGAGGACGTGCTTCCCAGAAGCCTCTCTGAGATCCAGCGTCTCGCTGCCCAGCTGGCACAGCGCCGTGGCTCGCTGCGGATGGAGGACTTCGAGCGCACAGTCCTCACTTTGGTGTTTACCGCACAGCAACTCCAACACACCGACCCCGGCCACCAGAGAGAGCTGTGGGCAAACTCACTCCTACGACTATATATAGCCATTAAAGACGACCTGCGGCCGGAGTCAGAGTAATGCACAAACACTCTTTATCTTTAAGAGGATCTGGTCTTGAGATCCATTGACTGTGCTCAGATGATTATGACATGCATCTTAGTGACTGTTTGCATGAGTTCACCTTCACAATGACAGATCATATTCTTTGCATAAATGTTGTGTTGGTCCATGTCACAGTCTGCAGGATGTGCTCTAGTGTCCTTGCGAGACTTGTCGTTTTTCCTGAGATAATGCATCTCCTAATATAATTATTATCACGTCCTTGACCGTGTGTTTCCATGGCATTTTTTTTACCTGGAAATATTCCCTGCGGCTCATCAAAACCTGCTCCGCTCTGCTGAAGTGTTGGACTCGACGACAGCCTTCAGGAGAAAATATGGCTGAGAATGTGACTGGTATTTAAAGTTAAACCTTCACCGCATCTTGACTGCAAAACGAGTCCCTACATGTGACGGGTTTTCATTTCACCTGTGTTTGATTGTTTAATTGTTTGTTTTATTGTCTGATTGAAGACCTCAGGCGGTATTTCATCATCTGCCACCTGAGAAACGGCATTAAGACTGAATGAGATGATGATGAACAAATGATCAAAACCCAGTGGATCCAGACTCATAAATTCTTCCCAATGTGTGTGAGTCAGTGTGTGTGTGAGAGAGAGAGAGTGAGTGTGTGTGTGAGTTATGCGTCAGTAGCGTCATCTACAGGCCACAGATATAATAATATCAGCTACAGATTACCGTAGTTTTGTGGCAATAAAATAGTCAATTACATAAACAGCCTCATAAGTGTGTGTGTGTTTTTGTTAAATGTTTTCGTTTTCATATAAGATGTTTTTCAGGTTTATGACACTTTATGTTTTAAATATAATACTCATACAAGAATTTTGAATAATGATTATGGAATAAATTAAATTCACATATGGCTCTGGGGATTAATTACTGATGATGATGGACGAATAGAAAGATAGAGCGAGAGAGATGAAAATTAACTTGACATCTATTCGATATTATTTACATGAATTTAATATAAACACTTTGTCGTATTCAAATCTTTGATCTGTTTTATTCTACCACTTTTATTTTTTTATTTTGGTTTAATAATATGTTGTTTTTGATCAGGCGCGTTTGGGCGTTGCATTCAGGGGTCCTGATTCTGAAAACTCTCAAGCGGCGTCAGTTACACACAAAACTTATGAATATTAACACAAACACATGAGGTAAGAGGGGCATTTCGCTTCAGATACAATTGTGTTTACGTCATTGACAGAAAATCTTTTTGTTTCGGTCATTTCCGTCTGTTTTATGGCATAAACGTGTTATATTTGACATAAGAGACGCCTCGCGACAGCTAACGGCTAATGCTAATTCATAAACACGCAGTCAAACATTAAATCGCTTCATTTATAGGATTACATTTCTGTGATGAATTAACTGTATATCAAAAAACGAGGTCATATCGGGATGACAGTGACATACATTATTTATGTTTTCATTTAGTGGGATTTTATTACAGCTGTTGCTGTTCGTGAATTTGTTTGTTTGTTGTTGTTGTTTGTTGATTTCTACTTTATTCGGTCATTTAACGACACAGCAGCTAATCTCATGATGTGTTTGTGTGTGTTTCCAGTTCTGCTGAATATGAGCCCCACGTGCATCTCCATAATCATAATAATCTTTATTATTCCTGCATTCAGATCAGAGATGTTCAGTTCTGCGGAGTTTATCGTTCATTAATCAGTTCCTCATCAAGCACACCTGTATCCGCCGATCACGTGGTTATGATTGACAGGTGTATGTGTGTGTGTGTGTGTGTGTGTGTGTGAGAGAGAGAGATAGAGAGGAGGCGTGGCACTGAACCCGCATCACAACATTCGCTTTATTTGCTGATTTATGTGTATCAAATACCTATTACTCCTGTTGGACAACATGTGCAACCAAAAATATATTTTCAAACATGATGCAAATCATATTAAATATGATTAATTTTATAGTTTGTAAATATTATTATATTTGTAAAACTGAATGTATATTAAAATGTCTTTATTACAAGTGCAAAACCATTTTTTAAATAAAAAAACTCCTGTAGACAGAATTATATTTTTTAGAGTAAAATTTTGATTAAGAGTTTAACCCCAAATGCAAAATAGCGCAGAATTGAAAACACGGCATCCAAACAGTTCTTGACTTTTGCAGTTATTATCAGATATTATGTTTTGCAGTAGCAGCATGCCTGCTGAGCGCAAGAAGTCCGTCAACATGGAGGAGAGAGAGACGGGCTCCTTCAGCAACAAGGACAGAGACGCGGACAGACCGGCCGCCGCCGTGTCCCGGGAGAAGAGCAAAGACGAGAGCAAGATGAGCGGGAAGAAGGACGGAGGCAAGACAGCCGACGATAAGAAGAGACGGGCTGAGGAGGACAAGAAGAAGAAGGAGGAGAAGGAGCGAAAGAAGAAAGAGGAGGAGAAGCAGAGAGCAGAGGAGGAGCAGAGGAAGAAAGAGGAGGAGGAGAAGAGACAGCAGGAGGAGCAGGAGAAGAAGCTGCTGGAGGAGGAAGCCAAACGACAGAAAGAGGAAGAGGCGGCGCAGCTGAAGTAGGATCTGTTCTCACCGCATGCATCACCTTTATCAAATTCTTACATTTAATCAATACACTCAGTCTAATAACACATTACAGGCTGAAATCCACTGTGCGTCAACATGCACTTACTCTACAAGATCATATTTTGAGTATTGAAATTGAAAAATGAATTGCTTTAAATGTAAAACTAAGCGGCTTGACGAGTGAATCTTAAGTGCTGCTCTGACAGTAATGGATTCTCATGTGCTCGTCTGTAAAAATGCATTTTCACGTCACCTCAGTGATTAAACTCGCACATTCGGATGGAGATTTTGGGGTCCAACGAACGCGGGAACGTCCTGCTCATGGTCAGTCACATGATTGTATGCTGAAAATAAGAGTAATAAGATTAAGTTAATTTAGTTTAATAGTAGGAAAATAGTATCCTATTTACTATTTGATTATTTAAATGTCCTGTTTAAAAATAGGGGGATAGACTTGCTGTAGTTAAAATGGTTTTCTAATGATGGATGACATTTTTTAAAATTTGCAGAAATAAGTTAATACACCCTCTTATTTACATGAGGGAAAAACGTGGTTCATTCATTCATTCAACCGATTCATTCAGGATTAGAGCAGAAGATTTTTGCTGTTTTGGGAACTACAATATTACTATAGAAAGATGGTAAAAATCTTCTAAATTCAGCAAGTCTTTATGAATGATTCACTGAATCATTGACTCATTCAGGAATGAAAAGTGTTTTTCACTATTTTCATTGAAAAAACAGACATTGTTGTGTTTAAAATGTAACTCTCAGTATTAACGTCTTGTTTAATGAACTCTTGTATAAAATTAATATCACAATAACAATTGTGCATATATTTGGAAAGGCATTTTTGCACCAAATATTGAACTTCGAGTTCTGCATTCTGCAGTGGAAGCTGTGTTTTTGTTTCTTAAAGTGATAACGTCAGCTTCCCGCATAGTGAACATGTCAGATGTTGTGTTTTATTAGGGAGAAGGAGGAGTCGGATCAGCTCCAGCAGGAGGCGTGGGAGCGACACCACGGCAGGAAGGAGCTGCGAGCCAAAAACCAGCACGCGCAGGAGACTCGTCCAGAGGAGGCCTTCTTCAGCCGCCTGGACTCCAGCCTGAAGAAGAACACGGCCTTCGTCAAGAAGCTCCGCACGCTCACGGAGCAGCAGCGCGGCTCGCTGTCGCAAGACTTCGACTCGCTCAACCTCAGCAAGTACATCGGCGAGGCCGTGAGCTCCATGGTGGAGGCCAAGCTGAAGATCTCGGACGTGGGCTGCGCCGTGCATCTCTGCTCCCTGTTCCACCAGCGCTACGCTGAATTCGCTCCGCTGCTGCTGGCGGCCTGGAAGAAACACTTCGAGGCCCGGAAGGAGGAGAAGGCGCCCAACGTGAGCAAGCTGCGGACCGACCTGCGCTTCATCGCCGAGCTCACCATCGTTGGCCTGTTCACTGATAAGGAGGGGCTGTCGCTCATCTACGAGCAGCTGAAGAACATCATCAGCACCGACCGAGAGACGCACACTCACGTTTCCGTCATCATCAGCTTCTGCAAGCACTGCGGAGACGACATCGCCGGGCTGGTGCCTCGGAAGGTCAAGAACGCGGTGGAGAAGTTCGGCTTGTCTTTCCCTCCCAGCCAGATCATTAATGCAGAGAAACAGCAGCCGTTCCAGAATCTGCTGAGGGAGTATTTCACCTCGCTCACCAAACACCTGAAGAAAGACCACCGAGAACTGCAGAACATCGAGAGGCAGAACAGGTCGGTTGCTCATAGTTGGGTGACTCCAACAAATATAGTTTTGCATTCTCGTTCGCTCTTAAAGCAAAAGTCCGTGTTTGATTCTGTATGACTTTCCATGAGGAGAAAGATGATGTTGGTCAGAAGAGAGAAAGATGTTGATTTTTGTTTTATTGCCTTTTTTCCTATAACATTTTATCTATTATAGTTTTAGTAATATTTTGAATTAGCTTTGTTTTTTTGTTTTTTTCTAATTTTTATGTTAATTGTAGGACATTTTTGAGTTTTACTGTGTAGTTTTGTCATATTATTCATTCTTTCTTTTTTCTTTTGTTTAGGTTTTAATTTTCATTTTTTTCAGATAATAGTTTTCAATCCAACATTTAATTTTTTTTTTTACGTTTTTCAATTGATATTTATATTTTATTCCAGTTTTATTTCAGTTAGCTGAAATGTTTTAGTAGTTATAGATTTTCTTAACAATAATGACCCTGAGTGCATGTCTTTGACTTAATGAGTGAGTCATTGAATCATTCACTGTATTTTTGCAATGGAGGGATGTGAGCGCTGTTTTGTGTCTCTCCGTAGGCGTATCCTGCACTCTAAAGGAGAGCTCAGCGAGGACAGACATAAGCAGTACGAGGAGTTCGCCACTTCTTATCAGAAGCTGCTGGCAAACACTCAAACTTTGGCCGATCTGCTGGACGAGAACATGCCTGAACTTCCTCAGGACAAAACCGTCCAGGAAGGTATATTCACTTCTGTGATTCTGTGCTGAGAATTTGTCTCGGCATGCACGTGATCTGTTGTTTTGTGTGGCAGAACACGGTCCGGGCATCGATATCTTTACACCGGGAAAACCAGGAGAGTACGATCTGGAAGGCGGGATCTGGGAGGACGAGGACGCTCGTAACTTCTACGAGAACATGGTGGATCTGAAGGCGTTTGTTCCTGCCATTCTCTTCAAGGACAATGAGAAGAGCAGCCAGAGCAGCAAAGGTACTGAATGATTTATTGATTAAAGGGGTCCTGTACTGCTTTTTATCTTATCATCTCTCTTTAGTGTGTGATGTTGCTGTTTGTTCATGAAAAGCTGCAGTTCTTCTCTATATCAGTGTCAGTGTTTGTGAACTCCTGAAACGCCTCCATTGAGTCTTGAGTTTCTTCTGAGAACAAACACTCACAATGTTTCCTCATTATAGTACGCAGAATAAAGGGGCGGGGCTTGAGTTAGTGGTGGTTTGAAAGGGGCGGGGCATTTCCCAAACACACTGGAAGCTCTCGACCAATCACAACACACTGATCCAGCTGACCAATCCGAGCACAGTGTGTTTTTAAGAAGGAGGGGCTTCATAGAGACAGGAACTAAACAGAGCGTTTCTGACAGACTGGGAAGAGACGAGCCGCAACAATGAGAATATGGGGAAAATAATCAACATTCAAGCAGGAAAACCTGCTCTAGTGGAGACAAACACAACTAGACTTTGTGAAAGGTCCTCTTTAAAAATGTGAAACAGGATGTATTAACACATGTTGTGTGTGTAGAGGGACGAGAGGGAAACAGCACTGAGGAGTTGGAGATGGAGTTGGAAGCGCTGGATATCACAGATGACCCGATAGATCTGGATACAGCCGACGAGACCGAGAGTGAAGAACTGGCCAAAAAGATACTGGATGAGCAAGGTATACACACACACACACACACACACACACACACACACACACACACTACAGCCCCTAAAGGACATGGTGATCGAAAATAAATATGAAAATGGGGGAGAAAAATATTTCAATGCTTTTTTGCATTCTTTTCGTAAAAGTTTTCATCCATCTCATATTTTTTTCCTGCACCATGTCCCTGTAGGGGCTTCGTAAACACTCCTGCTTTCTCAATAAAACACACTGAGTGATGCGCCTCCAAAACCTCCAGAGGGCAGTAAAGTTTCAGGATCAGTCCAACTTTGTGATTATTTAGCATTTTGTCTGTGGCATTATTTTGAAATGATTGATATGTGCAGCTCGTTGTGTCACTCGCTGTTTTTGAATCGTCACTCCTGCATCTCAATCACAAGCGCATGGGTTTGATTCCCAGTAAATGCATTAACTGAGAAAATGTACATCTTCAACACGATTTGCACACGGTAAAAAACTCAAAAATAAAATAAATCTTGTTTTTTCCCTTCTTAGATAAGTGAACGAGCCTAGAACTAAAAGTTAAAGAATATTTTGCTTGTCTTGAGAAAATATAACTTGAATTTTCTCTCTAAAAAATGAACTTTCTAAAATTTCAAGATACATTTTCTTATTTTTCTTAAAACAATGTTTGCACATTCTGTCACAAAGATATAATTTATAATATTATACTCAATGAACATTTATTTACAACCAACCACAAATAAAAAAAAAGAATAAAAAAATGCTTGATTTGACTTTTTCTGCATTGATTACATAATTTGTGCTGCTTGAATCTAGTTATAATATCTACATTTGCTGAGCTTTTGTCTTATTTTAAGTAGAATTTTCTCACCTCACTGGTGGATAATTTTGCCTAGTTTTTTTCTTAACTTATGTATTATTTTCTTATTTTTGGATATTGATTTTTTTGCAGTGCATAAAAATGTCTGCCAGATGCAAATGTGTGTGTATGTGTGTGCGTACAGAGCAGGAGGACGAGGAGGCCAGCACCGGCTCTCATCTCAAACTCATCGTGGACGCTTTTATCCAGCAGCTTCCGAACTGCATCAACAGAGATCTGATTGACAAGGTGAAGAGCGCAAACACACACACACACAACTGACCCGATGGATCTCAATACACACACACACACACACACACAACTGACCTGATGGATCTCAACACACACACACACAACTGACCTGATGGATCTCAACACACACACACACACACACACACACACACACACACACACACACACACACACACACACAACTGACCTGATGAATCTCAATACACACACACATACACACACACACACAACTGACCTGATGAATCTCAATACACACACACACACACACACACACACACACAACTGACCTGATGAATCTCAATACACACACACACACACACACACAACTGACCTGATGAATCTCAATACACACACACACACACATACACACACACACACACAACTGACCTGATGAATCTCAATACACACACACACACACACACACACAACTGACCTGATGGATCTCAATATGATTGACAAGGTAAAGAGTGCATACACACAACTGACCTGATGGATCTCAACACACACACACACACACACAACTGACCTGATGGATCTCAACACACACACACACACACACACAACTGACCTGATGAATCTCAATACACACACACATACACACACACACACAACTGACCTGATGAATCTCAATACACACACACACACATACACACACACAACTGACCTGATGAATCTCAATACACACACACACACATACACACACACACAACTGACCTGATGAATCTCAATACACACACACACACACACACACATACACACACAACTGACCTGATGGATCTCAATACACACACACATACACACACACACACAACTGACCTGATGAATCTCAATACACACACACACACACACACACACATACACACACACACACACACAACTGACCTGATGAATCTCAATACACACACACATACACACACACACATACACACACACACACACAACTGACCTGATGGATCTCAATACACACACACATACACACACACACACAACTGACCTGATGAATCTCAATACACACACACACACACACACACACATACACACACACACACAACTGACCTGATGAATCTCAATACACACACACACACACACACATACACACATACACACACAACTGACCTGATGGATCTCAATACACACACACACACAGTGATTGATCGCATTATTATCATGCTATTATAGTGTTTACTGACCTTTTCATTCATTTCAAGTTTTATTTAAATTAGCAGACTGATTTCAGGTGCTCTTACGGGCTGATGTCTTGTGTTCAAACATGTTTTCAGGCGGCTATGGACTTCTGTATGAACATGAACACCAAGTCCAATCGCAGGAAGTTGGTTCGTGCTCTCTTCACAGTTCCCAGACAGAGGTGTGTTTGCGCTCACATCTGCAGTTGTGGACACTAGATGGCGCTGGAGGTGTGAGTTATTTGATCTGATGTGTGTGTGTGTGTGTGTGTGTGTGACTCAGGCTGGATCTGCTGCCGTTCTACGCTCGTCTGGTGGCCACGCTGCACCCGTGCATGTCTGATGTGGCGGAGGATCTCTGCTCCATGCTCAAAGGGGATTTCAGATTTCATGTGAGGGGCTTTCTCTAAAAAAAACCTCTAATTAAGCATCTAAACATCTTAAAGCAAGACAAAAGCTCAGTAAATTTAGATATTATTGCTAGATTCAAGAAGCACAAATGATGAAACCAATGCAGAAATAGTCAAATCAAACATTTTATTCTTTTCTTTTTAAAATATAATATGTAAAATACACTGGAAAATAATATTAATAAAATGTACAATCATTGTTTTCTAAAAATAAGATTCATTTTGCTCTCAAAATAGGTCTTGAAATTTCTGATTTCAGTATGAACTGAGACAAAATATACCGTTCACTTTAAAAACATCATTCATTTAAAAAATGAAAGTAAGTAAGAAGATTCAAGTTATATTTTCTTAAAACAAGCAAAACAATTTGTAACTTTTAGTTCTAGGCTCGTTCATTTAGAAAAAAAGATGATTTATTTCTTTATAGATTTTTGGACATGTTTTGCGGTTTTTCCAGAGCAGTTTCCGCTCACTATAGGCGGCATCCTGATATAGATCTTATATATTATGGGATTGCCTTCACTGTGTTAAAATGTATCAAAGTGAGTGTTTGTGTGTGTCTCTTAGATAAGAAAGAAGGACCAAATCAACATTGAGACCAAGAACAAGACGGTGAGGTTCATCGGGGAGTTGGCCAAGTTCAAGATGTTTTCCAAAACGGACACACTGCACTGCCTCAAGGTGACGATCTGATGACTCTCATATAATCAGCAGTGTGTGTGTGTGTGCATTGTGCTCATCTCAGAAGATGCTGGGTAATGTACGGTAGTTACGCTTCAGGCTTAATGCCTAGTTATTACCCAGTTATTGTTATTACTGTAATAATTACATGGGAAATGGGACTGTAAAATAAAGTGCTACCGAAAAATGCCCTCTTAATTTTTCATGTAGGATTTACTTTAAATTTACTTTACAGTGTTTAATACGGTGTTGTTATTGTTGGCTAACATTATTGCAGCTAAGATGATAAAAATAAAATAGAAATCTTAAAACTTAGAAACGGATACTATTCTAGTCTGTTAATATTTTGAATGTTTTTATTATTATATATGCTTTTAATAAAACGTTTTTTACAAATTTTTATTAGTCTGTGTTTAAAAAAATGAGACTTAAGTTTTATTCATTACATTTTTAGTTTTCGTTATTTTAGACTATCAAATTAAACTCATTTGGCAACTATCTGATGTTTTTATGTTTATTTTATTTCAGGTTAACATTAAATATAATAACTCTGCTTAGAAATATTCATAAAATAAATAAGAAACTTAACTGAAATAATTATGTTTAAGCAGATCTATTAAAAGGACTAATTAAAATGAAGCTATATAGAAATGTTTAAAAAAAAGTGAATAAAAATGACAAAGGCACATACAATTTCTATAACTTAAACTAATAAAATATCACTGGTTCAAAAGCATTTTACGTTGTTTTTGTACTGAAGTTCATATGATGGAAATAATACTGACAGCTGAATCTGTGTGTGTGTGTGTGTGTGTGTGCGCAGATGCTGTTGTCTGATTTCTCTCATCATCACATCGAGATGGCCTGCACACTGCTGGAGACCTGTGGACGCTTTCTCTTCCGTTCACCCGACTCTCATCTGCGTACAAGCGTCTTACTGGTCCGTCCTCAAGCACACAACATGCAATCCTTCAACACTAAAGCTGCAGGATTATTGTTAAAAGATCAGGATCTCGATTCATACATGATCTCATTCCCTAATGACTGAAGTTTTGAGTGCGATCACTGATCCAGAGAGAGAGAGAGTCGTCATCTATAGATATAAAACAGATCCACAAACAGTCTTTTCAACCACACAGTTTCATTATTTCTGCCTTACAGTAACACATAACTGATCACATTACTTGGATAAAAGTTTATAGATCAGATATAAACACTGATGTCTGCGGTAGAGATAGAGCAAATCTCCTTGTGAAAGTAACTTGACTCTTCAAATAAAGATTTGAAGAGTATCAATTACATCGTTACACCAGTAGGTGGAGACCAGACTTAAAAAATGTTTATAATTGAATCATTCATTCAGGCGATTCATTCAGAAACACTGATTCATCCACTAATGAAACAAGTGAATCTTGATGAGTGAGTCATTGAGTCATTCACTCAAGAGATTTGTTCAAAAACACTGATTCATCCACTATAAAACAAGTGAATCTTGATGAGTGAGTCATTGAATCATTCACTCAAGAGATTTGTTCAAAAACACATTCAAATTCATCCAGAAATGAAACGGGTGAATCTTTATTAGTTATTTAAATAAATAAAAAGTAATTCAAACATTAACATTTTGTCAGCACCTCTAGTAAATCGCTTGTCATTTGATTTGAAGTCACGCAGATTTAACTGACACTTTCGCGCATGTCTTTGTTTTCAGGAGCAAATGATGCGTAAGAAACAGGCTCAGCATCTGGATGTGCGTTACGTGACGATGGTGGAGAACGCGTATTACTACTGTAACCCTCCGCCGATGGAGAAGACGGTGCGCAGGAAGAGACCGCCGCTGCAGGAGTACATCCGCAAACTCCTGTACAAAGACCTGTCCAAGGTCACCACAGAGAAGGTGCTGGAATGTTCTTATAAATATCAACTCTCTTATTATTTACACTCCAAATTTTTGCAAAGCAAAGAGTTTTTTCACTGAAGCTGTAAATCACTAATCATTCATTTTGGGTCTTCTCTCAAAGACACAAAAAACAAGCACATTTCTGAAGAAGTGCGTTCATGCATTGCATGTTTTTTTCATGTCATTCTTGATGTAAATAGGCCTTTATAAGTTATAGCAGGGGTGCCCAAACTTTTTCCTATGAAGGGCCAAAAATCAAACTTGATTGAGAGCCGCAGGCCAAAAGTAAATTTTGCATCATAAATTAAACTGTATTACTTTAAAGTTGCTATTGGTTTATTTATTTCATAATATTTAAAATAAATATTAAACAACTTAAATCTGATTAACTAAGGATGTATCACAGGTGAAAATCCGTGAAGTAGGATCAGCCAATCAGCTCACGGGATACATCCAATCGCGATAGTTCCGGAATTAACCGCAATAAACGACGAATCTGTACTGCCAAACAGAGACCGTATCACTGATGATGAAGGACACTGCAGCGGCTGCGTTCAGATCGAAGTCCAGTAAGTGGTAAACCTGCGATATAGTGTCGGTAATTACCTACTAGCACCAACAGGGGGAAACCTCCGCTATCACGTCTGTACTTAATAACATTAAAATAGACCCAAAACAGCTTTAATAACATGAAAAGACACCAAACAAAGCTGTTTTTAACACAGTTTCAAGTTTATTTAAATCACCATTCACGGATAATTATCCACAAGCATACTCAGGAAGTTCGGAAACATGTCTGTGCGCCAAAACTGGTTACGATAGGCAAATACTTGCAGATATGACGGAAACAATGCATGACTAGTTCCGTTAGCTGGTTCAGTAGTCGTTAACGCTCGTGGTCTCCCTGCCATTGTGGATTTAAATGATTTCAATGTCATTTATGGTAGTGGGTGCCGTGTAATTACCGACGTTATAGCGGAGGTTTCCCCCTGCTGGTGCTAGTCGGTAATTACCAACGCTATATCGCAGGTTTACCCAGTAAGCAGCTCGTTAGCCTTCGTTTTCGCGTCTCGCGCTGTACTTTGAGAAAGCTGCACAATGTTTTGTTTCATAATGACGACGGATATTGTACTCTTTTAAAAACAGCAACAGACTGTTTGTAAACTAGACATACTGCCTTTGATTTGTCTTCTGTGAATAAAAACTCATCTTCCCCTGCTTTTAAAAAAAACATCTCTTGTCTGTGTGCCACTGCCTTGATTTCTCCATTATTGCGTTTAATTTGTTGACGTTTATTGACGTCATGAGTCGCAAAGCACGCAGTGCTGCGCCTTGAATTTCGCATTTACAATAAAAAATTTAATTAATTTACATTTAATTTCAGTTTACTCTGTTGTAGTTCAACTATAAAACAAACAAAATTGTTATGTCAAATTAGAAATGACAATCTGTGTCGAAGGCATCTCGCGCTCTCCCTCTCTCTCCTCGGACGGTGCGGCGGGCCAAATCAAAGGTTACTGGGCAGTTTGGGCACCTCTGAGTTATAGAATACAGTTGCAGGTGTGTGAAGTTGCTCACTCTCGTATCTGTGTGTAGGTGTTGAGGCAGATGAGGAAGTTGCCCTGGCACGACGCTGATGTGAAGAGTTACCTGATCTGCTGTATGGTCAACATCTGGAACGTCAAGTACAACAGCATCCACTGCGTGGCCAACCTGCTGGCTGGACTGGTGGCGTATCAGGAGGACGTGGGCATTCATGTGGTGGACGGAGTGCTGGAAGACATCCGTCTAGGAATGGAGGTGTGTGTGTGTGTGTGTGTGTGTGTGTGTGTGTGTGTGTGTGTGTGTGTGTGTGATTGATTGTGAGCATGTGTTTGTGTATGTGTGATTGGGAGTGTGTGTGTGTGTGATAATAGATTCAGTTTTTGATTTTAATAATGATTTAGTAAATGTTGAAATTAACATTACGTGCTTTAGAAGTATTTTTTTATTGCTAGTTTATGTTAACTAATGTAAAGTTTTTCCAATAGTTGTTTTTGTTTTTGGAATAACTTGTTTTTCCAATAAATAGTGTCTAGCATGTGTCTATTATTATGATTTATTCACAGACAAATTCAATTAACACCTCGCCCTTTAAATCACATAATGAGTTACTAACATTAGAGCATTTACAATTAGTATAAGAATCAACATAAATCGATCTGCTGTCATTGTAGTTGAATTTGATTCATAACTGAAGTATGTTATTTTCCTGTTTATGACTGAAGCTGTTCTGCTATATAAATACATGTGACTCGACTAAAAGTAATGCAGTAATGATGCAATAATGCAAACACACTTGATTCCAACAAGTATCTGAAATGAAATAATGATCAGAAACTCTTTACATGTGTGTTCGTTAAAGAGGAATGTCAGCGCTGGCTTTCAATTAATAGAAAGATGAAGATCTGTGCAACCTGACTAGATAAAATCTCATTGTTAGTAAATGCATTAATTAATTGACCTTAATGACTTTCCTGTGACTCAAACAGTAGAGTGTGGCGCTTGCAACACCAAGGTCATGGGTTTGATTCCCAGGGAAAGCAAGAACTGATTAGAATGTTGATGTGTTTCTTGAATGCAATGCAAGTTGTTTGGATAAAAGCGTCTGATAAATGTCTGACGCTTCAGGTGTTTGTTTCACTCTCAGGTGAATCAGCCCAAGTTTAACCAACGGCGGATCAGCAGCGCTAAGTTTCTGGGTGAGCTGTACAACTACCGTATGGTGGAGTCTGCCGTCATCTTCCGCACGCTCTTCTCCTTCATCTCGTTCGGCGTGAACGCGGACGGTTCCCCGAGTCCGCTGGACCCCCCCGAGCACCTGTTCCGCATCCGGATGGTCTGCACCCTGCTGGACACCTGCGGACAGTACTTCGACCGCGGCTCCAGCAAGAAGAAGCTAGACTGCTTTCTCATTTACTTCCAGGTGAGCAGCCAATCACAGGTTGTGTGTGTGTGTGTGTGTGTGTGTGAGTGAGTGAGATGAATATACACATGTTAATTTTGGAATTTGGGCTATTAATAGATTAAAGTCATAAATGTTGGGTGTGTTGAGCTTAAATCAACATATTTCGACTCGTCTCTAATCCAGGGTTATCGTTATTGAAACTAAAACTATTAAAAACATTTCTGAGATATCTTTATTTTAAGGTGTTCTTATTACAACGTAATTATTAATGAACATGCACTACATGCACTTACTATAGGGTTATGGTCTGGATTAGGGTTCTGGTTTAGTTACAAGTATGTAATTATTCTTAATTTATAGTTATTACTTTTTCATTCCTATTATTAGTTATTCATTCCTGTTATAATAATCAGCTGAAAAATTTAACTAAACTTAAATTTGAAATGTTGCCGTAGCAATGTAATATTACACCGTTTTACTGTATTTATGATCTAATAAATTCAGCTTTAATCAGAGGAAGAAATGACACTTTACTATATATTCACATAGAAAACAGCTGATTTACACTGATATAATATTACACTGTTTTACTGGATTTTTATCAAATAAACGTAGCTTTGACGAGCAGAAGATTTTTTTTTTTACCATTAAAAAAAATAATTCCAGTCTACCGATGTGACACTGATCTCAGTGATTTGTGTTCTTGTGTTTCAGAGGTACGTCTGGTGGAAGAAGAGTCTTGATGTGTGGACTAAAGATCAGCCGTTCCCCATCGATATAGAGTACATGATCACAGACACACTGGAGCTGCTGCGGCCCAAAATGAAGCTGTGCTCGTCTCTGGACGAGGCCTGTGCGCACGTCACACAACTGGAGAGAGAGTTCCTCGTCAAACTGGGTACAACACTGTCTGACACTGAGTGTGTGTGAGTGAGAGAAAGAGAGTTTGTGTGAGAGAGAGAGAGAGAGAGAGAGAGAGAGTGTGTGTTTGACAGAGAGAGAGTGTGTGTTTGACAGAGAGTGAGTGTGAGAGAGAGTGCTTGAGAGAGAGAGAGTGTGTGTGTTTGACAGTGAGTGTGTGTGTGTGTGAGTGAGAGAGAGAGAGAGAGAGAGAGAAAGTTTGTGTGTGTGTGTGTGTGTGTGTGTGTGTGTGTGTGTGTGTGTGTGTGTGTGTGTGTGTGTGTGTGTGTGTGTGAGAGAGAGAGAGAGAGAGTGTGTGTGTGTGTTTCACGGAGGGTATTTCCTAAAGTCTCCAGGGCTGAAGTGCCTGTAGTGGAAGAAACACCCACATGTGGTCAAACCGCCCAACCCTAGTGTGTGTGTGTGTGTGTGTGTGTGTGTGTATGTGTGAGGTTGTTTTTCTAGTTGTTCCGCTCATGTTTCTGCTTTCCCTGTCGATCAGCATTCCTCGCACCGACACACTGGTTTGTTTGATGCAGTCATTCTTTTTTCCTTCATGCCTGACGTGAGAAACACACACATTCCTGCAGCGAGTGTAATAGTATCAGAGTTAGAGCAGACCCAGAATAGTTCTTCAGGAATGCTGTTGTGTGTCTGTGGTTCGTCTGGTTTTAAACCAGTGTTTTTGCTGCTGTTTCGGTCTGGTTTGTTCAACATTCCTGTGTCTCCAGGCCTGGAGAAAGACGGCCGCTCCTCCAGCGCGATGGATGAGAACGAGCCTCTGGATGAGGATGATGATGATGATGAAGACGAGGGCGGAGCAGAGACCGAGGAACAGTCTGGAAACGAGAGCGAGATGAATGAAGCCGAGGAGGAGGTGACTCTTCTCAGACATGTGATTGACAGCTGTAAACTCCGCCTCCTCTGTTATTTACATATATTTGACTGATGACACACAGATGGAGAACAGAAACACACAACAGCGTTTGCTCTCTGCAAAATTAAAAATAAAATTCATCATAACCTATAAATACAGAGCCCTACATGTGACGTGGGGAAACATGTATATTGTGGCCACAAATGAATTCATTCATATAATAATACGTCAGAACGCTTTACTCATTTCCTTGTTTTATGGTACACAAATCCCTTGTTTTACTGTGTGTGTGTGTGTGTGTGTGTGTGTATGTGTCTATGTGTATATGTGTAATCAAAAAGATTTAAAAAAAGATTTAAAAAATATATATATATATAAAGTAATACCTCGGTTTAATTCATTCCAAGAGCGAGCTCGTAACCCAAAATGCTCGTACACCAAAACAATTTCCCCCATAAGAATGCACTAAAAATCAATTAATTCGTTCCACACGACCACAAATGCCCATTTTAAGTATTTTTTTTGTTTTACCTTATTAATTACAGTTAAAATTATAACCATTAAGATCTCATATAAATACGAATTAATAATTGACAATTAAACTCTAAAAATACTTGACAATTTACTGTAACGCAC